>JAQNBH010000009.1:16171778-16408067 GCA_028752905.1 Cladorhizidae sp. MBARI D1340-BT2
ATTAATATTATTATTTATTAATAATATTATTATTATTATTATTATTATTATTATTATTATAAAAATTAATTATTTTTATTATTATTATAATAATAATTATTATTATATATTTTTTAAATCTTATCTTTTATATTTTATTATTATTATTATTATAATAAGTAAAAGAAAGTGTCATCAGAGTCCAAATCCAAGTTATCTGTAGTCACCACAACCGAAACTGCATTACCTCTCTGCACCACAACAGAAAGCCTCTGCGGGAGGTGGTGAAGGGAGTTCTTCTCTCCAGTCCACTTGAAAGAGACGCTGCCCCAAATCCCTTAGAAAAAGTAAACTCTGTGGTCCAAACACACCTGAAGTGTTTCAATTGCTACAGGAACAAAGAAGTGATTCTTACTGTTACATGTATTGTGTACTTCTCTCTCTTTCTTTCCTCAGCCAAAGCCGCTACTGCTCCTGCCACTGTGGAGGCACTACCAATGTAGGAGGGAGAGAAAGTGTCAATGCAAGTGGTATCCCACACTAACAATTTCCCACACTTCCACGGAACCAACGTGATGCCATCCGGGCGCTTCCCATCATTTCTGTAGAGGCCAGAAGGCTCCAGTTTCGAGGTATCTTTGCCGAAGCTAAAGACCTGTGTACAATATCACTGATGGCAGCATGACAAAAATGGCGGTGATGGCAGCTAAGACCATGGGTGGCGAATTGGTCAACAGCAGCCTCACAGTGCTGACACGCATGTGGCCTACACAAAGGAGTGCCTAGGTGAAGACCCACAGCAATACGGATGGTGTTGTCGTCCATGCAAAGGCCTAGAGATGAGATGGGAGGAGCAGACAACCATAAACCTGATTGTTTTGCAGAGGCAGCTAGCAAACGTGCTTTAGAAACAGGATTGAGAGCATTTGCAAGCAGGCTGGCGGCAGTCACAGATACCTTGACTGAATCCCAGATCTTTTGGCGATGTGAAGCCAGGCCGATAGGTTGGGATTGATCATGGCCCTGGGACCAGTGGGAGACTGCATCATCCCAGTTTGGAATAGGTATACCATCACAGGGGAGGAGACAGGAGATGAAAAGTGGGGGGGGCTGAGATATGCATGCAGAAATTTTGCTGGCTACGCCCAACTTGTCTAGCCAATATACTAGCTAATTGTTCCACTTGGTGGAACAATTATTATACTTCCTTCCATGGATTCTCACTCAACTGACAAATTTAATTTAAAGGACTCAATGGTGTATTGTTTGCATGATTGTGTGTACAAAGATAAATATAACACATCAAGGAAAGCTTCCTTCATTCATCATTATTAATAAATTCATTGGCGACTGAAACCAAGTCAAGTGAGTCAGTTAAATCTTTGTGGACATGGAGAAGCAAGCAATTATTAAGCCTTACTTCAGTTATCGTAGACCTTGTGTACATTAAGACATGCTTCAGTGCAGAAAAGGTTTTTTCAGCCGTTGCAGATGTAACAGGGATTGTTAGATAGAGACGAAGGAGCTGATGCACAGTTGGTAGCATTGTTTTGAAAATGCATTTTTTGTTCATTACATCACAGATCGTCTGTACGGAATGACTTTCTTCACTTCAGGGCTACCTTTTGACAACATCTTGTAAGAGTTGGAGGTGTCTGGCTAAGTCTGACATATTGACATCATCTTTGTAGCAAGATTTCTTCGGCTCTTCCATGCTGTCTTCATAATCATTACCGCACTCACAAGAGTTTTTTCAATTGCCAGGATTGATGGAATATGTTGTTTACTAAACCTGTCTTCCAACTCACCATAGAGCAGGTCACGCGCTTCAAAGAACATTTGCCGAAAGTATGCCTTTGCAGACATAAAAAGTGTGGTTCACTCCCACTTTCAAAACGTGGAGGATGCCTTGGTAATTCTGGTTGCCAATAATTATTGAACTTTTCAGCAATGGTGACACATTTGTCATAAAACCTGTCGAAATTTTTCATCTGTCCTGTTTCGTTTGAAGAATATCTTGGCAGTATCAACAGCAGAGAGTGCTTCATGCAAAGCTATGTCTTCTTTTTGCAAAGTGAAAGAAACTTGCTCTGTTGCACTAAATAAAAAGTGACTGAGTTGGAGACAGCTGAATTTTTCCCAAAAAGTGCATCAAGCCAGCAGCCTTTAAACCATATTCATCATGTGTTGTTAAATTAATTTCCTCCAATGCCTCTAACAATAGAGTGTAGTCTTTGAGAATGGCTTCTATTGCAACAGTTCTTGCTGTCCATCTGGTAGGACATAATGGCTTCAGACTAATACCTCCACTTGTCTCCTGTAACTTCAATGAAAAAAGATGTCGTTTCGGAGATAGATGAATGAGCTTGCTTATCTTCTTCACTGTTTCAAGACCATCTCTGTTACATGCAAGCTTCCTTCCAACATCCTGTAAGCAAAGATTCAGTGAATGTGCACAACAATGCAGTGCAATTGCAGAAGGGTATTCATTTCTAAACCTTGTTGCCACACCAGATTTTCTTCCCTTGCATGTTGGCAGCTCCATTATAGGCCTGTCCTCGACATAATGGTAATGGGAGGCTGCATTGAATCAATAGATCTTTGATTACTGTGAAAAGAATCTCTGCTCTAGTGTCCTAAATAAGCCAATTGAATCTTCTCGTACTTCATAGCCAGTATTCACCCAACGGATTGGACAAATCGAGCTTGATAACATCGGTTGCCTCATCAGCTATTACTGAGAACCATAATATGGTCCAGTCTTTTTCATTTTCTTTAAAAGGGTTCGAAGTAGTGTCTGCCCTAGAATAGAAATTTGCTACTGATGCCTAGTGAATCGGTTTTCTTTGATAGTTTTTTTATAGCTTCATTATTCTCACTCCAAACCAGCAGAAGCTGTTGTAAGTTACCTTCTGATTCAGTAGGCCTCTTATAGTATTGCTTGACGAGTAACATATCGTATGCCTTTTAACTGCATTAGCAGTCCTTCTCTTCAGGTTTGCTGAAGTTGCAGGCTCGCAATTGTTGGCATCCCACGAGCTATACATTTTAATTTTGCTTCTCTATGAGTATGCGAAATTTCATGTCCTCTGAACTTTTCCAAGGCTTTTTTCCAATTCTGGAATCCTGATTTAGTAAAAGCACTGTCCTCCATTTTATTGAATGAAAGTAAACCATGCCTGTTGCTATAACGACAATAAAGACAAAATACTTTCTTTTGTGTAATGCAAGTACTAAGCCAAGGCCACTTTGGTTGAAAATTTCTCTAAAAATTTCTCTGTTTAGATAACAGTAGTGCTAGTGTTGGCTTATTAACTGGTTGAAAAGCTTCTACATCGCTATACACTACAACATTGTGACATGCACTGATTTGAAGTTTCAGCATAATTAGGAGTTGGTAAGATAGGAGTGTTTGAGTTTATCTCACTTGAATGCTGCTCTACATTTTCTGGACTTCCATGTTGAGCATCTCCTTTTTCATCACTGCCAAGGACAACCATTGCAATTACATTACAATCACTGGCTTCTGGACTATCTTCCGGTTCCTCAGTTTTCTTTGCTTTTTTACTTTACTGGACCAACTTTTCAGTGAGGCTTCATAATGTAGCTATCAGTATGGGCCTACAAATCAACTTGGTATCTAGATAATAATGTAGCTGGTTTAATGCATGTGGTCTAGATGCTGAGCCTGCAAGTTGGTTAATTATCATTATAATATGCACAAGTCAAGTGTCAGTGTAGGCGCTCAGTGCACTAATTTTATGGTTAAATTATAATAACATGCACAAGTCAGTATATATAGGCACCTCGGGTGCACTAATTAAACCATGAACATCTAGTGTATCTAGTGTATGTTCTTTGCAGTCTGCCTACATTACTTGCAAAGTTCTATCTGTAATTACACAAGGCAGTTTGTGAATGATCAATGATCAAACTAAACATGTTGACATTGACAAAAAAATGGGGGGATTAGCCCCCCCAGTATAAAAATTGGGGGGGCCAGAGCCCCCCCTGCCCCCCTGTTTTCTCCGCCACTGCCGTGGAGACGAGAAGGGACAATGTGGTGAACAAGGTCCGAAGAGCCAGCAGAGAAGCAAGAAGGCAGAGGGTGCTGCTCTCCGGATCCCAAGACCACCAAACTTCACAGGAAGTGTAGCTTGTGTCCAGGTGGCATCATCATCATCATCAAAGGAGATGTTGCATATCCCACTCACAACAGATCTGAGGACGTCATCATAGCGTTAGACTAGGGGAGAGGAAACATGGTGAAGTTCGAAGAATATGGAGGAGTTTTGGTATTGAGAATGAGTGACAGAGGAGGAGGAGAGCATCCTGAGCACAGAGAAGGTTCAGCCTTTCACCCATAGTCTTTAAAAGTGTGATCTTTTCATCCCTCATCCAGGGAACGTGAGATGGAGATTAAATGACCAATAGGGGAACCCAAAAGGGTGGCACTGGAAGGGTCAACAATATTGGCACCCGGCAAAGAAAGAAGGAGAGACTCTTTAATGGAAACATCATCACATATCACTTCCGACTTCTGTGCATTCAGCTGGAGACCCATGCTAGCAGCCTCCCTCTTCACCATCTCAATGTCAGCCAATACATCCTCCACCTTCCCACCAATGGAGATATCATCCAGATAGAGGAGACAAGAGTTCGGAGCGTAAATTAGAAGAGAGCTTGTGGATGGAGACATAAAATAAGTGGACCTAGGGGATCTCCTTGTTGCACACCTTCAGAGGACTGAATAATCTTGTCATTCCTAAACAGAGAGGATGGTGACGAGTAAGAGGAGTATACAAAAGGGTAGAGATCTGGAGCTAGAACTCACACAGCCTCCAACATTTTGTCCTTGCGCACCGAGTTGAAGGCATTCCTGAAATCCAATTTCAAGAAAAGGTAATCTTGAGAGAGGTATAACCTTGCAGCATGAACCATGAACTGCAGCCTCTGCTCCTCTCCTAACTCCATAACCCAACTGACGGGGGGACAAAAGGAGACACATATCATCCAACACCTTACTACCTGCAACCTTAGAGATCTAACGGTGCAGAGTGCAACCTACTGCTATCGGCCTTATTCCTCCATCTTTCTTGTGCAGAGCTGTCAGGGAGGCACCAAAGAAAAACGGACAATATTGCCATCAAGAGATAACTTCAGGAATGAGGTGAGGGCACGGAGAAGAGAATGAGCAGCAGTATTGGCGGATGGACTAGTCAAATCTTTCAAGTGTTGTGGCTTCAAGCCATCCAGACCACCAGCAGAGCCACGAGGGAAAGACTGGATAGCACAAGCAACATCTCGCTCTGACACAGGAAAATTAAAAAATCCATCTCATCAATTGCAGGTGGAATGCAAGTGTCTGGGTGAGGAGAGGGGTGCTTACTCTGGAGGACTTCAAAAGTAAGATCACTACTGTCATCAATCTTGTCCTCCGAGGAAGCCAGTCTAACTGCTCCTGTGAAATAACCATCTTCTAGCTTTGAGGACACTCTTGATGCCAACCACTTGAGTGGGTCTTTAGATTTACTCTTTTTGGAAGATGATCGGGATGGCGGACGGGGTGGAGAGTCAGCCTCTTCATCCAGTTGCCTATTGATAGCACTAGCCAGTGACCAGCGACGACCCCCCCTTGTCGGAATCCTAAAACAACGAGAGCCGAATTGGCACATGAAGCGTGATCAATAAGACGCACCACAGCATCTATGATTGTGGCTAGCTTAGCTGCTGCCTTCTCTCTGGAGGCTTTAGGGATTGATGGTTCTTACTGAATGCCTGTGTGGTAATACTGGCGAGGTCTGACTTTGAGATAGAACGGACGATGTTTCCAGATCATGCAAGGTGCGCACCGACAAAATAGCCTGATCCCTGAGGTTTCTGTCCAGAACCAAGGCAACGAGGCCATGAACTCTTAAGCTCCCAGGACGCTTTAGAGAAAACTCGATGGCAAACAGTACAGACCGAACTTGGCACAAACTCGGACTTGATTGGACATTATTATTATTCTTGTTATTGTTATTATTCTTGTTATTGTTGTTGTTATTATTATTTTTATTATTATTATTATTATTATTTTCGTATATAACAAAAAGTGTGTGTATTTAATAGTAATAATAATAATAATAACGGAGAGCACGGACTCGAGATCTAAGGACTTCAAGGGGGGAAGAGTGCTGAAAATGCAAATAAGTTGTTTTTACCCCGAAGTGTTTATAATGTGTCTGCAGGTTGAGTTTCAAGTTTCAGAGTAAGTGAATACAAAATATAGCCATTTTTATACAGTGCATTATTGTTCATTTCACTTGACGTTTGAAAGAGGTTCTTCCCAGGTCTAACCATTGTGCTTACCAAAGGAGCACCGAACCTTGGTACTGTCACTGGCCCACAGACCAGACCTGGACATCTGGGTAGGGACAGAAGGCCAAAAGAATCCTAGACGAATACTTCTGGCCAGGGGTGCACACAGACGTTAAGAATTTGTGCACGGCCTGCCCCGAATGCCAGAAGTCAGCTCATCAATCGAAGCCAGTACAGTAGGGCGGTCGGCGATGATCGTCAACTCCAAATACACTTTTTATATACCAAAATGTGGATATACCCAATTGTGGATATACCCAATTGTGGATATCCCTTACCAGTCATTTGCGCAATTAATTGACCAGGGGTGGGGGCGAGGGCGGTCTGGGGTGCATTTTGAAGCATTTATTTTTAGTGCTAGTGCTAACGACAGTTAAAGACTTTCAAGATACCACTTCAAAGCACAGGAAATAACATTAGCACAGCCGGAAGAGGAAAAGTTATGGCAATTGCATTGATAAACTTTTTTTTTAAATCATAATTCCACCAGGAATTGAGTCAAGAGACTTGTCCCTAGAAATAGTCATGCGCAATAACTAAGCGTGAGTCTGTCGCACAATCAGAAGTCTCATAGGTGCGCTCAAGCTAGAATTTCCACACGAAAAAAATAAACAAAAAAAAAGCTTAAAAAAAAGAAAAAAGAAAAAGTAAATGGATGGTTGTCAGTTCTTTGTCGTAGGTAACGTCCCTTCTTCTTTCCACTCAGCAAATCTAAGGAATCACTTTTCGCATTTTGTAGAGAGTGAACACTTCAGATGCTTCCACTATCGCCACAGACCAGAAGAATGCCGTCCGAATCAGTTGAAATCACAGCATCCTATAGGTCCGGATGGTCCTGTAGCCTCCACATCATTATCATCGCCTTTTTCAGGAAGAACCAGGAATAAAACTTATTGCTGTGTAGTGGCAGTTGAGGGTTCCTTTGGGAAGTCATTTGTGGATAAGTACCACCAAAAAAACTGGTCTTATTTGGATGGAGGACTGCTTCCTGGTAAGGTGAAGGTCAGCAGGCTGAATGTGACCATGACAAAGGCAAAGGAGGAGTCTAAAATGAAGAGTAGGTTTAACAAACTGTATGGTAAAGGATCAACATGTGACTAATGTGAGGACCTTAGTTGTCGAAAATACATGCAGTTACCGGTATTGGTGTGCATAGAGTTTTGTGATGTATGATGCTACACTGATACAGAAATTTGGCCAGGAAGTGGCATAGGGATGCACTGAATTATACTCTTCTGTGCTGTATTGTCATAGGTACCGACACAACTACAGTTGACACAACTATAGCTGAGGGAGCCTCAACTTCCCCTATCCCCTGGGCCGACCTGGCCACCATTATTGAACTAAACCCACCCACGGTCATGCCCAATGGGAATGTGGGGACCTCCCTCTACACCTTCACGGCGCTGATACGAGCATGCAAGCTACCAGCTTACCTGATCAAAAAGCTACAACTCGAATTCCCCAAGAGCAGGTCTTCAAAGAAGTATGGGGCAGTAGCTTTTGAGTATGGAAGCAAGGATAGAACGGGTGGAAGCAAGGATAGAACGGGTGGAAGCAAGGATAGAACGGGTGGAAGCAAGGATAGAACGGGCGGCATTATAAGGAAGGGTATTGGTGGTATTGGTGGTGGAAGTAGTATTAGTGGTGGCAATGGTGGGACACAAGATTGGGAGGATACTGATCTTCATAACATGGATGTTTGTGGTGATGTGGGGAAAGACAGTGGTCGTTGTGAGGGTAACTCTGATGATGAAGACGATGACATTCCCTCTGTAAGTAGAACTATATACTTGGTTGGACTTGTAAGTGAAGCTATTTTTCACACTTAAAAAGTGGGAAGAGAGAGAGGAAAAGTTACCACACATAGAGGTGTATATATATATATATTGTTGAGGGATTAAATATTTGCTGTTAGTAACTAGCAGAGCATTCGCAAGGGAAATATTTGTAGGTCCTCTACCATAACATTATGCTGCTGATGACATGAGTCTTAGTCACACACCCATGAATTGCAGTTGCAATTGTGTGAAGAGTTCTACAGCTAAGGAGGAGCACAATTCTTCTTTCTTCGTTAAGTCTATGGCAAGAGGCTACCAAGGAGAGAGGAGGGTTGAAATGCTGCAGACGATGCTTAATTCCTTAGAGGCTGTCTGAGTCCAGTATGAGGGGAACCTGGCCTGCGGCCTGTGTAACTAGCTTGTGCTGCAATATCCGGCCAATCACCTAAGAGATGCGAGACACTAGACTTAATTATGTGTCTCTCTGGGTTGCTTTTGTTGGAGGTGAATTACCACATGGAGAGAGTTAAGGCAATCGTTAGTGTCCCTTACCTGTGGCCAGATTCTCGAGTACAACGGTATGTGCATAAGAAAGTTTCAACTCTCCATTCCATCATCTTTGATGTGGTATATGTACACTTATATATCATTGAGGGATATCTTCAAAGGGTTTACTAGTGGGGTATCTTCAAAGGGTTTACTAGAGGGATAAGTTTACTAGAGGGATATCTTCAAAGGGTTACTACAGTAGTCGTGAATTGGATTCCGAGCATGGAAACCTGCAAATAATGAACCTTTAGAGAACACCCCCCTCTGTGATAGGCAACTTTTGCCAGGTTCTCAACGATCTCGATGCTGCAATTGGTATATACGTTAGAGGATCTTGCATAAAACAAAATGAGTGTGTCAATGCAAGCTTGTGACTGTGCCATTAGCCATGCTTATACTGCAGCAAGAAAATCTGGCCAAAATTACCAGGATATTATTTTTCATTGACTTGCTTGCGAGACCCTTTGAATATAATTTTTGTAAAATAACACTGTTCATTTTGTAGGGTTGATTTTATTAAAAAAAATTAATTTGTACTATATATATAGCTATATATTCACCCTTTTCAAACATTTTTTTTTGACTTTGTAGCAGTCATCAATATGGTGCTACATGTATAATCCAGAAGCTAAAGTATGCCATACTTTTCTTATGGGCTGCTATACACAAAAATATCTCAATTCTCAATTCTGTACAGATGTACACCATACACTGTACTAATTTTTACCAATGTGCTATTATTCACCTCAACCATACGAGTTAATAGAAAATGTTCTGCCATGTTGATAGTTGTTCTTAGACTGGTTTCCAGTTGCAAGGGCAACCTGGAATACATTGAGTATATATACTTGGGATATTACAGTCACCTTCCTATATAGGCACCAAAGTGTCTGTTGTGCGATGAACCTTTTCTAGGACATCCTGAAGTTCCGGGAATCCTGGTCTGGTATGTCCTAGGAAAGAGTGTGGCAGAAACTGGACTTGTTTGCGGTGAAAAAAAACAATAATGGAGGAAAAAGGAATCGTGTGGACGGATTGATAAAATACCTGGACGTACGTGCTACTTGGGACTGGTTGATGATCTCTCTTCTTGTTTGTCATTATCTGCAGGATGACGACCATGATGCTGAAGAGTGGGAGAGATATGAAGCCTACCAAGAAGACGTCGACAAGCAAGTAATTCATAATAACATGCTTTGATAAAGGGCTAAAAATATAATTATGATGGGTGTTGGCCATTGCATGCCTCACGTGAGCTAAGAATGGTATGAAGCACTATGTTGGAATGTAGTGAGGGGATGTCGGCTCGAGCAGGAAGCAGCGGCATTGACATCCTGATTTTATTCACTTGCAATTTGCTACATGTGTGGTGAGATATGAGAAAAGGAATCAGAGTGATCAAATTTGAGTTACACAACATTGTCTATAGATGTCTATAGAATGAAACTGAAACCAGCTCTTGAATCCATTCTGAGAATAAGATGAAATCCTAAAGGCACAGGCCAAGTATTGTAAATTGATGAACAACTGTATATTTGAAAAAATTAAGAAGGAAAGCAAGATTGTACCCAGTTAGACCACAACCAGTTAGATGACAACCAGTTATATCATCCTTTACCACTTTAAATCATGTATATACAATCATTTTTAAGAAGCAGTGCAACATGGGTGTTTAGGATTTTGAATGGTAAAGGGTCATTAAGTGTTTGGGGTTACATCAAAACCGTATTTTACGGCATATAAGAAGCTATTGTAAAAATAAAATAAAAGCTTTAAAAAATCGCCCTGCATCTTATATTATATTTGAAGATGCTACACGTTATTGTCGACTGCATCTGTGTTTAGTCTCCCCGCTATTATTGCAGACTGCCCTCAATACAGGAGGAAAAAGATCAAGCTATACTATCAGTTACAAACAGGAAAAAAATTGGGCCTGGTGCTTAATACACTACGTAATTGTCCCCTTAAATATTCTGTGCTGAAATGGGTTTGTCTTATACGCCCATGCACCTTATATATATGCCGTAAAATAAAGTGTAAAGTACAGCACACCCTTGTAGATCTGAACCATGATTATCGGAAAAGCTTAGTTTTGTTTATTGAGTCGAAGTTAGCTATTCTTGGCAAGATATCCAAAGGAGCAACTCAGCTGGACTGGATCAGAGGATGGCCAGGCGATGATAACATAGATAACAAATGAACAAAGCTAAACTTCGAGAGTTTGCAAGCACCCTTGATAGTCAGGAAATGATCTCAAGTCCTAAATTCAAGTGCCTTGCTATAAACGACCAGATTATAAACACTCAGAAAAGGAGGCCAGGCACTTCAGTCGGTGGAGCATTGCTAAGAGAGAAGGCAGTAGAATTCCATGAAAGTCTACACGAGGGAGAATTAGATGCATACCACCATTTGCTGGCAGTGCATGCTGGCTACTGGTGATGAGGTGGTCCACCAAGTGTTGCAGACTGAACCCTCTGATGATGCTGAAGATGAGGAAGACCTTCCAATAGCAAAAACTGTAATGAAGAAGCTGCAGATATGCTAGATAAATGTATGGGATAAACAGCAGAAGGAGGCAACTCCCCGCGTCACTGATGTTCCTTAAATGAGTGAGAGTCTGGCATGCAAGACGAGGCAGGATGACCTGAAGCAAACGATTCTCGGATCTCATACTAGTTGTGATCAACACAATACATACACTGTAAATATATGTATGAATGTGTGTGTGTGCAAAAGGCAGCTTGGCAGCTACTGAGAACATAGCTGCTTCACCTCCTAGGGCCAGGAAGTAAGCTGCTCACATCCCAAGTCCTGTAGATAAAAATCATTAATGATTATGTAATACATGAGTTTATAATGAGATTTTTTTTTTGCATATCCAATTTTTTCCCCTTATCCGAACTACAGTGGGTCCCAATGTGTTAAGATATGTGAGGCTCTACTTGACTGTTTAGTGAATGGTGGTTGCCATGCAACCAGAGTGTCAAGTGCTATTATAAAACAAATGGAAGCAAAGATAAAAATCTTTTAACAAAGCAAAACTTGGATTGACTTGTCAGAAAAAGCAATTTTTTTTAACCTGCTACAAATAATTTACAATGACCTTCTCAATAATGAACTTCAAATTTACTCTTGACTTTTCGATTAGGTAGATGCTCTAGCCTTCATCAGGAATAATGAGATACTAAGACTCACGTGAGCTTGTTATATCCTGCTATATATCCACCATGTGATGCAAACTACACCTTGGCACACACGTCCAGCACGTGAACTGGATGTGGCAAAAATAATAACAGAAAATTAAAATAATACCAAAACATAATAATAATAAATTAAAAAAATGATAATAAAAATAATAATACCGTAGTAATAAATAAAAGGACAAGCTTGATACATTAACTAAGAATGATAAATAAATTAATAACTGAATGTAGATAAGTATACCAATACAGGCAATCAGGGGTCTGAAAAGAAGGATCATAGGGTATTAATTCCTTAGTACAGTATATCTAGTCAAAATGTTGAGAGAGTAAATTTTAAGTTGATTATTGAGAAGGTCATTAAAATTTCGTTATGTCAACCGAGAGTTCGTTGAGAGTTTACAAATATTTAGATGACTCTTTAACTTTTATAATATACAGATTTAAAACGAGCAGTATAATATTGAGTAAAGAGTCCTCTATAAATTTTAATTTTGTGTGGCACAGGCAAATTCTTACTAGAAGGGTGATTTTCATAAAATGTATCAAATCTTATAAGCTCAATTTTTTCATGCTAACATTTCAACGGATGCTTCAGTCTCCATCATCGGGTTGAATGGAAAATGACTATATACAATGCAACACATTTATACTCACTAGCAAGAAGAAGAAAGAAGAAAAAACAGCTCACCAGTGTCAAGGATAAATCACCATCTACCATTAACTCTTTATAATTCCTGCAACTGTGGATTATTGGGGAAACAAGGAGGAGGTTTGGAGAGGGATTGAGGAGCATACGCATGCATGCAGGATGGGAGAACCTGGGAAGCCTGCCATTGCAGAGCATGCAAAGAACCACCACCATCCAATCTTGTGGGAAGAAACCTGATGACAGCAAGTGGAACCCAATGATCAGCACTTCAATCGAGATGCAGGGTGGAGCCACCCTGATCGCTGGGTCTCAACTCTCAAGACTATGCTGTGAAGTCATGCCGATCATTATCTGTCTGATATGTTACTGCACTTATACACTGGAGTATTTAGACGAGTCATAATCACATGCATTTCTCATGAAGTGCATTGGTGGCTTGTATAAATGCATTGCATTGTTCTCTCTTTCTAATGTAGGCCAAAGCATTGAAGTGTTGGCTTAAAAGCAATTTGAGCTGATTATAAGATAAATCTTCGGTACATTTAAAAAAAATTAATTTTATAATGTATAGTAAAAAAATAATTATTATTTACAATTACCTCCTTGAGATTGTATTCTCTCAACATTTTGACTAGATGCTCTAGCTAGCAGATAGATACATGAAACATACACAAGACAGAAAAAGGTTCATTTTTGTACATACATGTATATACTTGTTTCCTTTTGTTTCCTTTCAAGTATAAATAAAACATTTTTTGTTGTATTTCAATTTTTTTGTATTATTTGTTCTCCAATATTACAACCTCACAACCTCCAATATTACAACCTCCAATATTACAACCTCCAATATTACAACCTCCAATATTACAACCTCCAATATTACAACCTCCAATATTACAACCTCCAATATTGCAACCTCCAATATTGCAACCTCCAATATTACAACCTCCAATATTGCAACCTCCAATATTACAACCTCAATATTACAACCTCCAATATTACAACCTCCAATATTACAAACTCCAATATTACAACCTCCAATATTGCAACCTCCAATATTACAACCTCCAATATTATAACCTCCTTAAAAAACTTTGTAAAGGTTACTTACCAAGCAGAGCAGATGTTTTCCTATACCGTGTTTATTACTTGAAGGTCTGTGCTGTTAATTGATGTCACAGATTAAAGGCTGATTCGCAATATGTTGCGAGGCTATCGCATTGCATCACCTCGGGTTGCTTCGAGCAGTTAATAATATCCGTCTGGTCGCATCACATTGTTTCGCTTAGAATGAACTTTCACCCTGAAACATGAACTCCCACCCATTAATCAATAAACCTTCAATCTCTAAATGACTTGTGGGATACAGCTACATACTAGGAGAGCTCCTCACTGCCTCTATCAACCTTTCCTGGTTCATCTCTTCCTTAAGATACAGCCACATACTAGGAGAGCTCCTCACTGCCTCTATCAATCTTTCCTCATTCATCTCTGCCTTAAGATACAGCCACATACTAGGAGAGCTCCTCACTGCCTCTATCAATCTTTCCTCATTCATCTCTGCCTTAAGATACAGCCACATACTAGGAGAGTTCCTCACTGCCTCTATCAATCTTTCCTCATTCATCTCTGCCTTAAGATACAGCCACATACTAGGAGAGCTTCTCACTGCCTCTATCAACCTTTCCTCATTCATCTCTTCCTTAAGATACAGCCACATACTAGGAGAGTTCCTCACTGCCTCTATCAACCTTTCCTGATTCATCTCTTCCTTAAGATACAGCCACATACTAGGAGAGTTCCTCACTGCCTCTATCAACCTTTCCTCATTCATCTCTTCCTTAAGATACAGCCACATACTAGGAGAGTCCTCACTGCCTCTATCAATCTTTCCTCATTCATCTCTTCCTTAAGATACAGCTACATACTAGGAGAGTTCCTCACTGCCTCTATCAACCTTTCCTGATTCATCTCTTCCTAAAGATACAGCCACATACTAGGAGAGTTCCTCACTGCCTCTATCAATCTTTCCTCATTCATCTCTGCCTTAAGATACAGCTACATACTAGGAGAGTTCCTCACTGCCTCTATCAACCTTTCCTGATTCATCTCTTCCTTAAGATACAGCCACATACTAGGAGAGTTCCTCACTGCCTCTATCAATCTTTCCTCATTCATCTCTTCCTTAAGATACAGCCACATACTACAAGAGTTCCTCACTGCCTCTATCAATCTTTCCTCATTCATCTCTTCCTTAAGATACAGCCACATACTAGGAGAGTTCCTCACTGCCTCTATCAACCTTTCCTGATTCATCTCTTCCTTAAGATACAGCCACATACTAGGAGAGTTCCTCACTGCCTCTATCAACCTTTCCTCATTCATCTCTTCCTTAAGATACAGCCACATACCAGGAGAGTTCCTCACTGCCTCTATCAATCTTTCCTCATTCATTTCTTTGCGGAAACAAATAAAGCACACCAGTATGTGTCGACTGATCGCGACCATAACAAGAATAGAAATTGATTCTATTCAAGAGAAGTGAGGTTTCATGATCACAATAGCACAAAATTGGCACATTACGTTGCGTTGCTGTGAGCAGTGGCATATTGTGAACTGGCTTCTCAGTAAACTTTCACTTCTTTGCAGTGAAGACGTTCACCAGCTGCTGGACAAGCTCATGTGACACACAATGCTGATTCACACACATATAAACGTGCTGATTGTGTCGCTGATCTTGATGCTGATTTTTGTGTTTTACCGAATTAGGAAACAAATTTCCATATATTCTACATTAGGGACCGCCCCTCTAATTGTATACACATAGCTCAGACCCAATGAATTGCCACTCAAAACCAAGTACCAGCACTATCAGCTCTGACTTTATAGCCTGGCTAGCCAGACTAGATCTAGAATTTGTTGTTGTTACAATGCAAACATAAGCTATAGTTTAGTTGAATCGTTGCAAACACAAGCTACCATTAAGTTGAATCGTTGCAAACACAAGCTACCATTAAGTTGAATCGTTGTTACAATGCAAACACAAGCTACAGTTTAGTTGACTCATTACAATGCAAACACGAGCTACAGTTGGATTGTTACAATGCAAACATAAGCTATAGTTTAGTTGAATCGTTGCAAACACAAGCTACCATTTAGTTGAATCGTTGTTACAATGCAAACACAAGCTACAGTTTAGTTGACTCATTACAATGCAAACACAAGCTACAGTTGAATTGTTGCAAACACAAGCTACCATTTAGTTGAATCGTTGTTTACAATGCAAACACAAGTTACAGTTTAGTTGACTCATTACAATGCAAACACGAGCTACAGTTGAATTGTTGCAAACACAAGCTACCATTTAGTTGAATCGTTGTTACAATGCAAACACAAGCTACAGTTTAGTTGACTCATTACAATGCAAACACGAGCTACAGTTGGATTGTTACAATGCAAACATAAGCTATAGTTTAGTTGAATTGTTGCAAACACAAGCTACCATTTAGTTGAATAGTTGTTACAATGCAAACACAAGCTACAGTTTATTGACTCATTACAATGCAAACACGAGCTACAGTTGGATTGTTACAATGTAAACATAAGCTACAGTTTAGTTGAATTGTTGCAAACACAACCTACTGTTTAGCTGAATCTTTGTTAAAATGCAAACTCAAGTTACAGTTTAGTTTAATCATTGTTACGATGCAATTACAATCTACAGAATCATTACAATGCAAACACAAGCTACAGTTTAGTAGAATGTTTGTTACAATGCTGTAGTAAGTTGGAACTCTGTATTAACAACTCTCGTTTGTGTTTACTGTTATTTAGTTGTTTTAGTTGTTAGTGTAGATACTAGTTGTGTGGTTTATGTGTGATTACCTTATATGATATTGTCTGGCAGTGCCAGAGGTCAGTCTGGTTCAAGAGCCAGTAGCTGGTGGACTGTTGGATTGTAAGAAGGTGACTTCTTGACTTTGTATTAAAAAGATAATTGTGTAACACGGTTACCTCAAAGTGGCTGAATTGTCTGATGGTGTTACTTCAAGTGGCAACGAGGATTTACAGTGGCAATATATGCAGTGTCGGCGCATTCGACTGGTGAACCGAAGACGTGGACAGCATATTGTGAAAGGCTGTACCTGTACTTCACTGCTAATGATGTGAATGACTCAGCAAAGCAACGAGTTATTCTCCTAAGCTGCTGTGGAGCGAGTACTTACCAATTCATCCGCAGCTTAACAGCCCCTGAACGACCAACGGTCAAGTCCTTCACAGAATTGACACGGCTCGTGAAGGAGCACCTCTCCCTATCTCTGTCAGTCATTATGCAGAGGTTCAAATTCAACTCGCGCTCACAGAAACAGAATGAATCAGTTGCAGAATTTGAGGCTGAACTGCCCGGGCTTTCGGAACATGGCAACTTCCAAGCAAAGTTGGATGGCATGTTGCGTGATTGCCTTGTCTTTGGCATCAGGGAAGTGAATGTTCAACGCCGTCTTTTAGCTGAACCTGACCTCAAATTCAGGAAGGCTTTTGAGTTGGCCCAATCAGCTGAAGCAGCTGAACGGGATTCACAAGACCTACAACAGAACAATCCTACATCCTTATCCAAACAGGGTCCCATAGATATACAGCATGGCAACCCAGCCCTAAAACACAGTGACCACGGAGTGGGACTTGCAACTGTGGAGGGCCACTGGCTCCAGGGGATTCCAGGGGATTGCTGCTTCAGGACTGCTGTCTGCCACTCTTGTAAAAAGAAAGTACATTTGGCCAGAGTCTACAGGAGCAAGAAACAGCATCCGCGAGAGTTTTGGTCGAGTCAGAAGGACAACCAACCACGAGTTCGAATGCATCAAGTCACTGAACAGGAGGAGATGGGGGAAGATGAGACTGCCTACATGCTCTTTGCACTAGATGGGGGAAAGAATAGGAAGGTAGACCCCATCATGCTGTCAGTATACAAGTGAACAACACTATACTGGATATGGAAGTAGATACAGGTGCTGCTATGTCCATAATTAGTACAACATATCACCAAATGGCCAAAGCATTTAGCACCTTCCTTGTAGCCAACCAACAAACGGCTTCGCACTTACATAGGAAAGGCTTTGGAGATGCTTGAAACTATTGTAGTTACGGTGGCTTCAAACCCAGCAAGCAGAGTTGGAATTGATGGTGGTAGCTGGAAGGGGCCCAAGTTTACTCGGTAGAGACTGGCTGTTGGAAATCAAATTAGATTTAGATTGGGGGTGCATACATCAAGTGCCAGTAAGCCATGCACAAACCTTACAATTCCTTTTGGACAAGCATGCAGGCATGTTCAAGGATGAACTTGGGTTAGTGGTTGCCAAGATACTCATCAACCCAACATTAATTAACACCCCGTTTTTGTAAACCACGATCAGGCCCTTTTGCACTTATAGAGGCAGTTGAACAGGAATTGAGTCGGTTAGAGCAGCTGGGAGTCATTGAGAGAGTGTGAGTTTGCAGAGTGGGCTGCTCCCATAGTGCCTGTGATTAAAAGGGATGGCTCCATCCAAATATCTTTGTGGGGACTATAAAGTTACAGTCAACAAGGCATCAAAGGTAGAAACATACCCTATACCTAAGATCAATGAGCTCCTGGCATCTTTGGGGGGTGGGAAGATGTTTACAAAGTTGGATCTCGTGCACACGTACAATAGATTCCATTGGATGATGATGAGTCGAAGAAATTTGTGGCCATCAACACACACAATGGTCTATACCAGTACACTCGCTTGCTGTTTGGAGTGTCTTCAGCTCCTGCAATTTTCCAACGGACCATTGAAGGTGTTTTACAAGGTATGTCACATGTATGTGTTTACATAGATGACATCTTAATCACAGGGGTGACCGAGCAAGAACACTGGAAAACCCTCAGAGAAATCCTGACGAGACTGGAGGAAGCAGGATTCAAATTGGAGTGGGAGAAGTGTGCATTTATGCAATCAGCTGTTGAGTGCTTGGGGCATCACGTATCGGCCGATGGGATTCGACCATCAAAAGAAAAGGTTCGGGCAATAGTTGATGCACCACCACTTCAGAACGTTTCACAGCTCCATTCTTTTCTGGGAATGGTGGTAAATTTCAACCACAACTAGCCAACAGGTTGGCACCCCTGTACAAGCGGCTACAAAAGGATAGCCATTGGAGGTGGGGTCCTGAGGAACAGAAGGAATTTAATGAGGCTAAACAGAAATGACCACACCTTGTGTGCTGGTTCATTTTGACCCAGATCGGGAACTGGTTCTGGCTTGTGATGCCATCGCTGTATGGTATGGTGGGAGTACTTTCCCACAGGATGGATGATGGCACTGAGAAGCCCACCGCTTATACATCACATTCATTAGCATCTGCAGAGAGAAATTATACACAATTGGATAAGGAAGCCCTGGCAATTGTATTCGTGGGGTTAGAAAGTTCCATACTTTTCTTTATGGCCACAGATTCACAATCTACTCGGATCATAAACCCTTGCAGAATTTGCTCAGTGAACACAAGACAGTTCCTGCCATGGCTTCAGCTCGAATTCAGAGGTGGGCACTAATGCTGGGGGCATATAGCTACCACATTGTTTATAACATCCAATGCAATGGGCTAAGTAGACTTCCACTACCAGAATTTTGATCGTCAGTTCTGCAGCCAGGTGAGACCATATTGCTACTGGATCAACTACAGTAACAGTTTCTCAAATCAAGTTGTGGACAGAGTGAGATCCCTCACTGTCAAGAGTGAAGAACATGGTGCTACACAGTTGGAAACTTGTAGCCCAGGAAGAACTTCAACCATACAACCAATGTAGTGAAGAACTCAAGTGTCTTGGATAATTGTGTCATTTGTGGAGGTCGAGTAGTGATACCAAAACAAGGTCAGAAGTTAGTATTGGAGGAACTCCACCAAGGTCACCCTGGAGTTTCAAGGATGAAGAGTCTCGCTCGGACAACTGTGCATGGCCAGGGATCAATGCAGACCTTGAACTACATGTTAAAAGCTGCTCCGAATGTCAGCTGAACAAGAAAATGCCTACAATAGCACCAATGCATCCATTGGAGTGGCCATCACGGCCATGGGCCTGAATACATATAGATCATGATGGACCATTCCAAGGGAAAATCTTCCTGGTGGTGGTGGATGCCTATTCAAAGTGGCTGGATGTTACCATTGTGCCGTCCACCGCATCTGTGGTGACCATCAAAGTGCTTCTAGGTGGGGACTTTCAAGAATTTAAGGCAGAATGGCTCCATACCACCCGGCCACAACAGGGCTGGCTGAGAGAGCTGTGTAGGTGTTAAAAGGATGGCTTAAGGGAACAGCTGGTGTAGACATGGACGTCAAGCTAGCACGGCTACTTTTCAACTGTCGGACTACTCCACATACAGCTACTGGAGTATCTCCAGCAGAATTATTGATGGGAAGGCGAATCAGGACACACCATGACATGTTGCACCCAGACTTGTCAAACAGGATAAACCAGAGTCAGGATACACCTTGACATGTTGCAAAGACTTGTCGAACAGGATAAACCAGAAGCAAAATTAGCAGAAATTAGACCATGACAAGCATGCCAAACCCAGGACCTTAGAGAGGGGCAATCCAGTCTACGTACGTGACCTTCCAATATGCCAGAAGTGGTTACCTGGCTGGATGTTTAGGTCATCAAACATTTGAAGTCGCCCTGCTCAGTGGCTTGACTGTGCGCAACATTGACCATATTCATATTCGCACAAATGAAGTCACTCAAGGAGTAGTTGATGACTGGCTTCCGGATTTTGCCTCGGTGATTACTCCACCAGGTGGAACAACGTCTGCCCCTGGCATCCCTACTCCGCCTCCATTGGAAATTCCTAATGGAAGCAGTCTAAGGAGGTCCACGTCAGCCTCCACAACGTTATTCCCCTTGTGTTCCAAGGTGGAAGGATGTAGTAACTTGGAACTCTGTATTAACAACTTGTTTTGTGTTTACTGTTATTTAGTTGTTAGTGTAGCAGTAATTGACACTAGTTGTGTGGTTTATGTGTTATTACCTTATATGGTATTGTGTGGCAGTGCCCAGGGGCCAGAAGTCAGTCTGGATTGTAAAAGAAGGAGACTCCTTGACTTTTGTATTAAAAAGAGAATTGTGTAACACGGTTACCTCAAAGTGGCTGAATTGTGTAATGGGGTTATTTCAAATGCTAACACAAGCTACAGTTTAGTTTAATTGTTACAAACACAAGCTACAGTTTAGTTGAATCGTTGTTACGATGCTAACACAAGCTACAATTTAGTGGAATCGTTGTTACGATGCAAACACAAGCTACAGTTTAGTTGAATCATTGCTCTGATGCAAACACAAGCTACAGTTTAGTTGAATTGTTGATACAATGCATAGACAGGCTACAGTTTATTTGAATCGTTGTTTCAATGAAAACACAAGCTGCAGTTTTATTGAATTTTTGCAAACGCAAGCTACAGTTAGTTGAATCATTGTTACGATGTGAACAAAAGCTATAGTTTAGTTGAGTCGTTGTTACAATTCAAACACAAGCTACAGTTTAGTTGAATCTTTACAATGCAAACACAAGCATAATTTAGTTGAATTGGTTCCATTGAAGTAAGAAAATCCCCCAAAAAACCAAAGAGCTATGTCCGACTAGGTCCACAACAAGGCTTACAGCAAAGAACTCCACACTGGAGCACCTTTCTCAAAGGTGAAGGGATTCAGAGTGTTTGCTGGTACATTGTTGCTCAATAAGAATGGCTTCCAGAAACAGCAGGATTGGCCAGAAACAATGTTTCAAAGAGAGCAGTTGTGATCAACACTTGCAATCTTCCTCCTTCCTAAAATTGCATAATAGTAACCATCCTTCCACAAGTAGATTGGACTGAAATGATTACTAACCACATCTCCTATTCAAAGGCAATGCTGCAAATGCATTGGACAAATTGCAGCCTTCTGTTGGCAGGATTGCAAATGCAGGTCCAATTGTTCACGAGGCATGTCTGGGGAAAGAAAAGTAGCAGAAGATGACAGATACAAGCTCCTTGAAGACAAGTATTCACTGATGTTAACAGTGTTTCTTGGAGTTTGTTGGTGTTTTTGTTGTTTTTTGGGGGGGGGGGGAAAGGGGGCAACTATTTTACTACCTTGGCCAAAGATTCAAGGCATGAATCCCTTGGCTAAGGTAATAGCTAATAACTCTATTTTTGGTAGTTCCTAAAATCAGCTGAAACCACACCCTTTAGGAAGCTAAGAAGCTGCCAAAATGAGCTTTAGCTGACAATAATCTTTATTTGTTGTTGAGGCCATCCACTCTAACCAGTAAGAAGAAACATCATGCGGTATTTCCTCGAATGGTCACCACGTTTTTTTATTTATTGGTCTCCTATATCACAGAGTAAACACTAAGGGAAGCACAAATGGGGCCCTCCCGAGTGGTGGCTGGTTAGGACTAGTTTGAGTTACAGCACCTTCCAAATAGAGTAATGGTTCACTTAAAAAAAAGAAGTTTTTGAGCTACCCTGCAGATAAAATGCAAGCCTGAAGCCTGAAGAAGCTTGGCAGTGTATGTGATTCTGGCTCAGGCCTTAGAATATGCCACCAGAAAGAGTGTAAGATGTACCATTCTTAAGCTATACATCAAGGGTGATTTTTTTACTGATGCTTCGTCTTCCATTTTTCCTGTCCCCCCAACCAGCAACTGTTGCCATGAAGCTCTGACAGAGTCCTTCCCCCTTCTATATTACTTGAGGAAGGGTCTGTGGACATAGAAGAAATGTTCTAAGTTTTGAGGATCTGAAGTGGTTATGAGTGAGAACAAACCTGTTTTCACTCTCCTCTTTGGGTTGCTGGTGAAGTATGAAGTATGAAGCCAGTTATTCAGTTACTATATGAAACTTCTTCCATATAAAGACACACAGATTTTCTACCTCTGATCAAAATTTTAAGCAAGAGTCTTGTTAATCTGGTGAGTCAAACGTAGTGTGTGTGTAACACTATAACTGGTAACTTAGCTGGGTTTTCATGTTCCAATAGAATGCAAGTTAACTACATATGCATGACATGCTAAACCAAATAGCCAAAAATATAAGCCCTTACAGGCCCTGTTTCCACGTGAGGGAAAGTTGTCAGCTTGTGTCCTTCACAAGTTACAGATTACCTAGGAAAGAACACTACAGTGTGGCATACCACCTTGTTATCTACACCTTGGTGAAGATACCACCTTGTTATCTACACCTTGCTGAAGTAGTTGTAAAGAATTGTGGCAGTGAGACAGCAGAAATGCTATTGCAGTGCTATGAAGATTTGACTGCAGGTGAAACAAGCTGGTGATGCACATGGATTAGCAGAGATTGGACTCGGTGAAGGCAATGGCTCTAAAGTAACTCCTAGCAGGAAGAGACCAGATTTGCAGCAACCAAGGTTGAGGTGCTTCAGGATAAGGAGAGGTGCCTTATTTTCAGGAGAAGTCTACTCTCTTATAGGATTATGAAATGGAAAGCGTTCAGGTTTTGCATTTTTGCTGCGTATGCCCATATTTGCATTTTTGTCTTCCCATTATCAGAGGATCTTGGCTGTAACTGTGGCGTAGGGAATGTGGCGTAGGGAATGGTGTATCAACCTCGAGAGCTTCACCACCCTTACAATATTGCTTTGACCCCTCACCCCCCAAAACAACAACAAAGCTCATATCTCATTTGGCAGCTTCTTAGCATCCTAAATGGGTTTTGGCCGGTCTTAGCTCCAAAAGCACTTCCAGCATGCCTTGAATCCTTCGCCAAGATAGAGAACCGGCATCCCAATAAAGTGTCAGAAACCGTGAAATTCGCCTTCAAGGACCTTTGTCTATTTGGAGAGTGCGGTACCAATTCCCATGTCTCCCCCCCCCCCCATTTTAAATTGCCTCCCCATTTTAAATAGACGAACACCACACGCTAAAACTCACTTGGGCAGCTTCTTAATTAATATCCTTTTAATATCCTTAAAAAAACATAAAAAATAGCCAGATTTTCCCCCTGATTTTATTGCCAAAACACTTCAAGAAAGCTTTGAATCCTTGTCTAAGCATTGCCCATAAACCATTAAAATCTCCATGAAGTTCATCTTAAGATCTTGTATCTATCTACTGTATATATCTACTCCCCCCCTTCCCCACATGTAACTTACGCACAGTAGATCCATTCGCCATAATTTTACTACCAGAAAACTGTCCATTGCTTTGCACTGATGAATCTGTTTCTCGATTCAGTAACACCAGAAGATCAGTAAAAGATCATCAATACATTTAACACGCTTGTATATATATATATAATATAGAGTCTAGCCAAGCTGAGTCACCAAGCAGCTGCATGTTTTCGCTACAAAGAAGTGATCAGCTGTTTTCCTCAGGAGTTTACTCGTGTGAAAATAGCTAGCAGCAGCTTCAACAAAACCAGGCAACTACTTTTGATCCATGCCTATGTATATATATGAATACATAAGGCATGTGTGTATAGTTTAGTAAGACATGGTAAAGGACAACAACTATGATGGGTTTGTTCTTGGAGTGGTCCTGAGTGACTTCTCTTGCAAGAGGCTGCTTGACTATAAAATACCAACAAACATGAAACATGACAAAAGAGCATTTGATTTATTACGACTTGTCAAAAAAAAAAAAAGGAATGAACGAGAATTTACCAATTTACATTGAGGGACCCTTTACCTATTAATATAATGTAAGACCAATATATATATACTCCTTTAAAAAAAAAATCTGTATAGCATTTGACAATAATAGGTAAAGGTGATTATAGGTGGGAGAATATAGGTAAAGGGGGTATAAATATTTGCGGGCTATATTGGTAAATTGCTGTTTCATTTCTTTTTTGACAAGTCAATCCAATATATTGTATATAATTATATATGTATAAATATATATATATAATTATATTCCTGATGAAGGCCAGAGCATCTAGTTGAAACGTCGAGAGAATACAATTTCAAGTTGATTATTGAGAAGGTTATGGTAATGTCAACTGAGAGTTCATTGAGTATATAGTGTATATTTTTAATAATATCTGTACACCTTCCACTTCCCAGCACACATATATAGCTCAAGTATATACCATAAGTCGCTTCATAACAATTTTGCTACCAGAAGACTCCAAATTACCAAAGCAGAGCTGCAGCTAATCTGTTTCTGATTCAGTAAAGCACCTGCAAACCCCTCGTGTGTGGGTGTGTACAATATTGAGCCCCCCATCGTGTGTGGGTGTGTGCAATATTGAGCCTAGCTGAGCCTATTCAGCAAATGTTGGACATTGTTTGCTGCAAAGACGTAAACACAGTCAGTCGGTTACTGAGAAGCTTTCTCTTGTGACAATGGTTAACCAAACAGAACTTCAACAAAACCTGGTAAGGTACTTGTGGCCCATACATCTATGTGACTTCAGTAATAAATAAAGATTAACATCTGCTATATATGATTGGTTAGTTATGGAGTTATCCTGAGCAACTTCTGAAGGAGGCGGCTTGACTATAATACTTATAGAGAGGAAACAGAACAACAGCAACAACAAGACAACAAATAAATAGGAACCACCTTTTAAAATAGTGGACACCAATATTATATATTTAAAAAAGGTAAAGGATCTTCACATAATAAGTTCTTCTTTCCTTCTCCCCTCCTTTTTTCTTTGACAAGTCATATTAAAAAAAAGTCATATTTAAAAATAATTTTTTTGACTTGTATAAATATGTTCCTCCTTCCTGAGTGACATAAAATATACACAAACACCTGCAATTTTGCTTGTTCTTATAATATTATGAAATATACATACATGACCCAAGCACTGCTGCAAACATTGCCACACTCCTCACTGCAAGTATAAAAGCACTCTGTATTAGTTAACCCATGGTGAGAGTTGTTATAAATCTGAAGTTTGTATGTCTCGGCTAAAACTCACTCACTTTGGCAGTTTTTTTTACAGTCCAGACAATGTCTTTTGCTGTTTTCTCCAGAAGCATTAGCTGGTCAACTACTGATAAAGTGGCACTGCTAATCTCCATTACATAAACTCCTCCCTATTGTGAGAGCCTGGTCTGACTTGGGACAATGAAAGTCACTCCATGAAAGAGTGCTGCATGCCCAATGGAATTCTGCCGCATGTTTTCTGTGCTCATATTTTGGTCTCCAAATTATCTTGTTTCTTTTTTTTTCCTCCTTGAAACAGAAAATACTCTTGTGTGTATAGCAGCCGGTTGGCTAGGGGCGAGGTGTTTATTCAAGGGATGTGTTTATTGCTCCTAAGAAGGACCAGGTGGCCAAAGAAAAGCAATATAGTGTGTAGTCTTCAAGGTCATCTATGCTTGAAACCGGGAGCAGAAAGGAAGAATTAATACCTCCCTTGAATAAATTCCTCATTTGATAAATGCCTCCCCTGAATGAACTCCTTCCATGGATGTCTTGTTTTCCTTGAATGAACACCTCATTGAATAAACACTTCCCTTGAATAGCAGCTCCTGTTACAACACAATTCATGCTGCATCTCTCCTTCAAGGAAACGTGATGTACCTCACCGATGGCTTGTTTAACAAGGGATAGGATTAGTTACTATTACTTCTCTAAACTGTCACTTCAGTCATTTGCATGCCTTCAACTTGAGTATTCCGTGGATCAAAAATTCATGCGTTTGCACTGGGGCACTCTAGGCAGAGGGAGTTTATTGGTGCTTAACATAGATCAGTTGCTTAATCATATAACAACCCTTCAGTATAGTGTCTTTGAATACATTCCCCCCAAAAATAAATAAAATAAATATCAAGATATTTGGTGTGCACTATTTGGCTATTGAGCTTGCGTTCCAAGCGATGCTGCATGAAAATACTCATTCCAAGTGATGTTGCGTGAAAACACTCGTTCCAAGCGATGTTGCCGCAACACTCGTTCCAAGTGATGTTGCATGAAAACACTCATTCCAAGCGATGTTGCATGAAAACACTTGTTCCAAGCGATGTTGCATGAAAACACTGGGAAACAAACAAACAGAAAGGGGATGGAAACAAGACAAACATGTTTTATTATATTGGGTTGACTTGTGAAAAAAATGAAGGAAACAAGAATTTACCCATGTAGACCACAAACATTTAGAAGACCTTGTTCCTTTTGAAATAATGAACACAATTGTAATTTGCATTCATTTTCGAGTTAATTGTCCTCTAAATGTTTGTGGTTTACACTTGTTTCCTTCATTTTTTCACAAGTCAATATAAGCATATCTTGTTTAAGTTGCTGTATACATACATATAATATCACTGGGTCTACCATATGTAGGATTGGGTATATTCTAGACTGGGTATTGCAGCGGATCTAACTACTACTCTCCCTGTTGCCAGAGAGTTAGGAAGACTATTGAGGAGTTGGTGCCATCGAACATGTGGTAACATGAGCCAGAAAACTAAAGAAGGAGAAAGGCATGCAAACTACTCTTGGGTCCAGATCCCCAAAAGAAGTTCTTTGAAGAAGTTTTACCAATCAGATGTCTTCTCCTCTAAGTTGGAAGATTGTGCCAGTGTCGAGAATAAAAAAAAGACTCCTCCTTGTTAATCTAAATGAGTTACATGCAGAATATCAGGAGAAGAATCAGGTGCACATGTTTGATAGGCTTTTCGAAGTCTTGTGAACTCGGACCGAAGTTTGTTGCAGCCATGACTACTTCAACATGCAAATACCCCAGAATGCAAAACTACTAACTGCTGCCCTTCCTGGAAGGAATTGCAGTGTCCACTTGAGGAAGTGGCTGTGGTATTGAATATTGAGACTCTTCCATCTTTGTGAACATTGCCTGGGTGGAAGGACTGTCCAGGACTACCTGATAAACCCGTTCACTGCACAGACTTTTGAGGGCAGTATTGAATATAAGTGTTTCATATATAGGAGAGAACAATCTCATTGACAATCACCACATCTATTGAAGAATCCATTCCAATACCCTTAGACAACCTGTGTCAGCACCACTACACATATGGGCCTAACCCAACTAATTAGTAAACTAAAGGAGAGAGTCTTGGCTGCAATGAAGAGTTTGTCTTATTAGATTATGTTGAGAATTACAGTTTGCTATTCAGGATTTTCACTGGAACAGTTCTCAGGCTATACTACACCCCTTTTGTTAATTACGATGGAAGTCAGGGGGAGTTGGGTGATTGGTATTGTATCTGACTATCTGAAATGGTACATGGCATATGCACGCATTCCTTTCGGTAGTGTTATTCTATGCTTGCTGTACCATTTATAAACCGAGTCATACTTCAGTGACTGAACTTTCAATCAGTACAAAAATTTCAAGAACTCGCAAACCTTTGCTTCCACAAACGTGTCACTGAATTTGAGGCAGAGTGGCACTTTTTTTTTGCCATTGAAAGCCAGTGTGATGGAATTGGATGCATTGCTACACGTCTTGGTGCCTGGGCCAGCCTTCAGGCCAACAACACATTCTCAGATTTTAGTGTGTGCTAAAGATGTAGAGAGTTCAGCCAACTTTGATTTGATAGTTTGTGGATTTCTCTTCCAATCAGTTTATTGCCAATATTTCAACCGAAATACTTCAGTCTTCATCAGGGAGAATCTGCAAACTATGTGATGATGTCAGATAAAAATAATTGTACACTTTGATTTGCCTTTTACGATCTGCCTGTGCCAAGGCCCTATCAGGCACTCTATTGCATCACTGATGAATGGAGGATAAGAAGAATATCGGGTGATAGTGAATGTAACATGATAATGGGACAATGTCTATAACAGTGTGACTGGATTAAGATACCAAGAAAGAATGTACTGTAAATCCAACACTGGAAATGGCCATTTTGATGAATGAAAAATTATAGCATAATAATGAATGCTACATAAAGTCCAATGTGCGTGCTTGAAAACAAAATTGCAACAGTTGTCATACCACAACTTTTCCACAGGATATTTTCTTACAGGAAGGCTGAAGAAAAAAAGGACATTTCTACCTCTGACCAGGCTCTGGAGGTAGTAGTTACTTTGTGCATGGATGTGATTCTTTTATCGATCAAATTACTGCTCCTGTGCTCCATAAAACTAGCTGTAATAAGTCTGGAACATGAACTAGGAGGATAAATTGCAAGAGAATGCTTCCACCTCAGATTAGGAGCTGTGAGGGAGGCAGCTGATGCTGCAGGGAGCATACAGTGAGAGGTCCAACCTAGAGCAGCGGATGCACTGTAGAGATAAGGACTTTGCATATTAGTATATAGGCACACACATACAGAGGACAATAATGATGTTATTGACTTGCTACTCCAGAAATACTAGTATTGTCTAATGTATTATATGCTACTTGTGTTGCAGCCATCAGATCAGCACAAAGGATTTCTCTGCATACCAGGAGCCATCTGTAAAATCTTGAAATAAAAAATATTATAACACAAATTTCCATGGAATTGCTAGTATTTATGACTCTCCATTACTTAATATTCTATTGACATATGACTTGTATGATTGGTGAATGAGCCAGAGTGGGTTGTACGAGTAGTGTGCACCATGGTAACCTAGGGATTATGGTAAAGCTGAGTATCTTTCATTTTCATCCTGGTTGGTCTCATCTAAAGCTTGTCCCAAATCCAGCCAACATTACATTAGAACATGTACAGTACAACCATTTTATAATGAGGTTGCCTTATATTAAAATTAAAAAATTTGTTTACATGGAAGAATATCTCAGTGTGGAAGAGTTATTAACTGCCTCAGTGTTCACCAGCAACCCAAAGAGGAGAATTAAATTGTTTCATCCGTGCCCACTTCAGACCTTCACAAAACACTCATTTGAACTTAGAGCAAGTTATCTTCCTTACAGTCCCTTCCTCATATATACTAATATTTCTCATTGCCCCTTTCCATCTGTCTCTCTCTCCGTGTGTTCCATTTCTTTCCCCTCAATGGCAGCTCACAAGGACCCAGGGAGGGTGGGACCTGTAACTTGACCAGAAGGGAATGAGATTGGAAAGGTTTGGGGCCCATGAACCACTGTCCAAGCCATGCCCCCAAGCTTGGCCAAACTAGACCAGGAGAAGAACATAGATTGGGTTTTTGGAACCATTATGCCATGCTCCCAAATCTTTTAAAACAGCCAACTAGATGCAGGGTCAGCACTATAATATTTCTCGGAACCCCTTCTGTAGTCCTCAATGGGTATTCACGGGTAGAGGTCATTCCTGTGGCAGGCAGATATGCGCAAGGTGCAGGTAAGCCTGCTACAGGTGCCAGCCAAAGAGCAGCCCAAAGGAACAGCTTTTGCGGTTAGCGTAGTTATGTAAGTAAGAGAAGGTTGTGCATGTGTGTGTGTGTGTGCATATGTGTGTATGTGCATGTTTGTGTACATGCATGTGTGTGTATGTGTGTGTTCATGTGTGCGTGCATGCATCCTTTATGTGTGGTCACAGTTTTGAAGCTAGGAGGCTCAAACTTTGCACACAGATGTGTACTTTACACTGAAATGGACCTGGCTATGTTGACACTGGAAAACACACCACAAAAAATGACACGGCACTAGCAATTACTGGCCATTTTGTTTGCGCATGCATTTTCATGACCCTCCTGAGGATAACACACACAAATAACACAACATGGCACGTTACCAACATGCTATACTAGTTTGTTAGAGCTCACATAACACAAACGGGTTGCTTACTGGGCTGCCTCTAGCCCTACTTTATTAGAAAAAACTCTGCAGTTGCTGAAAAAGCAAAATGTACAGAGGGTATCGTCTTCGGGTTCCACAAAAATAGTTAAATTCTCAATTAACTCTCAGTTGACATAATAGAATTACAATGACCTTCTCAATAAACAACTTGAATTTTTACTCTCTCGGCGTTTCGATAGATGCTCTAGCCTTCATGAGGATTCGAGCATCTAGTCGAAATGTCGAGAGAGCTATTGTAATAGAATAGAATTATGATAGATGGTTATGTCGGTCTGTGTGTGTTTATAGGTGCTGAATGCCACACCAACCTGAAAACACTCCTGTAGTAGAGTGTAGATATCTGTGCTAGTTGTGAATAAAATGCTTTCAGGGCTTTATAATTTGGTTGGAAAAGTTGGGGGGGAAGTTGGGGGGGGGGGGGGGGGGGGGGGATCAGTTAAAAATCACTTTTGATATAGGTATAGTTCGATAATGGTGTATCATACATACACTCTTTCTGATGGCAGATTCTGAAAACATGGTCCAGAAATCTATATTTGTACTTGTGGAGGAGTTAGGCTTCCAAAAGTATTCAAGAATGCAAATCACGAGTTTGAGTGTGTACCATAATTGGGCATGCACATTTAGTTTTGAGGTGCCATGACTCAAACATGATTAGATCCTGTACCCAGGATTTCTTCATTAATTAATTCTTCATTAATTAAAACACCTCAAACAAACAAAATTCCAAGGCAGTCGGGTTGGAACCTCAACATGTTTTTGTAATGAAACGACTCCTCTGATTAGCCGTGCATGTGTGATGTAAATCATCGCATTGAACACAATCAGAGGGAAAAACGATGTCACTTTTGGACCTTGGAAACTCTGTTCAAAGGCAAAACTATTAAAGGTCGGTGACCATCCAAATGGTATGCTCAAACATAAGATTGTTGTTTGTATGATCTCCAGCATTCTATTAGCATTGGAATGCCACTCAAACTTGTGGATTGTTTACGCATGCGTGCGTGGCAGTGCTTACAGTACTAGTAAAATGTACTTGTTCCTCGTAGTATGTAGTGATGAGACTTGATCATGTACCAATGCACATGTACATGATAAGCATTGATGATGACTTATTACCCCAGGGGCGGTGCAAGGAGAGGTTATTTGAGGAGGAGATGGAGGTTGTGTGGGAGAAGGGAGGAAGTGGTCTTGTCTTCTACACTGATGCCAGCCACTGGGACCAACAAGATGGAGGTAAGTCTCTGGTTGCGGTGGTATTCTGTAGTGTTCTTGTTGTTGAGTTAGTGGTGGCAGTTGATGTTGTGGAAGTGATGGTATTATTATTAATTTTTTGTGGGGTTTTTTTTTGTGGTGTAGTTGTGGAGGAGATTAGATTATTGTTGTGGTATTGGTAGTAATAGTGGTGTTTAGCCATGTTGATCTGATGTTGTAGTTGTAGTGGTGTAGTAGTGGTGGTGTTCAGCCATGTTGATCTGATGTTGTAGTTGTAGTGGTATAGTAGTGGTGGCGTTTAGCCATGTTGATCTGATGTTGTAGTTGTAGTGGTGTAGTAGTGGTGGTGTTCAGCCATGTTGATCTGATGTTGTAGTTGTTGTGGTGGTGGTGTGGCGGTGTTGTAGTGTTGCTGTAGTAGTGTTACTGTTGTGTTGCTGTAGTGTTGTTGCAATAGTGTTGTTGCAGCGATGTTGCAGCACTGTTGTTGCTGTAGTTTGTTATAGTAGTGTTGTTATAATAGTGTTGTTATGGTAGTGTTGTTATATTAGTGTTGTTATGGTAGTGTTATAGTGTTCCTGTAGTAGTGTTATGATGATTTTGTTACTCTGTTTGGTGCTGTTGTGGTGTCTATTGTTGTGATTGTGTTCTGTGTTTTTCACTTGTTATGGTGGTAGTTTTTTTGTTTTGTTATGGTATTGTTATGGTATTGTTATGGTATTGTTGTGGTATTGTTGTGCTTTTGTGGCAGGTAGTTTTGGTGTTATTTGTGGTGTTGTTGTTAGAGTTTTGGTATTGTTATATTTGCTAGTGTTGTTGTTTGCTGGTTGTTGTGGTGTTGTTAGGTGTTGTATTGATGCTACTCTTGCTGTGGCCGTGTTGTTGTTGTTGTTGTTGTGTATTATTATCGTATTGTAACAGGTATAGACTTCACACTCCCCGCATTAATGTTGTTTTGTTTTTGTTATATTTCTCATGCACTCCCAACCTCATTGTGTGATAGATTTTGATGAGAAGTGCTCTCAGGAGGACCACTGGGATGTTGACATGTCTGTCTACTATGACCCAGGTATGCAGGCACTCCATCATATGCCAGCATTAACCTACGTATGTATGCGGCTATGACTATGCACCACATGGCCAGCATTAACCTACGTATGTGTGCAGCTATGACTATCACATGGCCAGCATTAACCTACGTATGTGTGCAGCTATGACTATGCACCACATGCCAGCATTAACCTACGTATGTATGCGGCTATGACTATGCACCACATGGCCAGCATTAACCTACGTATGTATGCGGCTATGACTATGCACCACATGCCAGCATTAACCTACGTATGTGTGCAGCTATGACTATGCACCACATGCCAGCATTAACCTACGTATGTGTGCAGCTATGACTATGCACCACATGGCGGCCAGCATTAACCTACGTATGTGTGCAGCTATGACTATGCACCACATGGCCAGCATTAACCTACGTATGTATGCAGCTATGACTATGCACCACATGCCAGCATTAACCTACGTATGTGTGCAGCTATGACTATGCACCACATGGCCAGCATTAACCTACGTATGTGTGCAGCTATGACTATGCACCACATGGCCAGCATTAACCTACATATGTATGCAGCTATGACTATGCACCACATGGCCAGCATTAACCTACGTATGTGTGCAGCTATGACTATGCACCACATGGCCAGCATTAACCTACGTATGTATGCAGCTATGACTATGCAGCACATGGCCAGCATTAACCTACGTATGTATGCAGCTATGACTATGCACCACATGGCCAGCATTAACCTACGTATGTGTGCAGCTATGACTATGCACCACATGGCCAGCATTAACCTACGTATGTATGCAGCTATGACTATGCACCACATGGCCAGCATTAACCTATGTATGTGTGCAGCTATGACTATCCACCACTTCTCTAACTTGTTCAGGAATGTCACATCCGTTGTAAATCTGGACTTCGTTGTGGTTGATAATTCTTATTGATCGTACAAAATGGAGTGATTTTTTCATTAGGTTGATATAAACATTATGTGGTCAGTGGTGCCCGTGAGCATACTATAAATCTAAAAAAACTTTCACTTCCCCATATATAGTCATTGATGAGAATAACCAGCCACCCCCACTGATATAAAGGTTTTATTTTTGGCTTGTGCATATGACCTGGTGAAGTGTGGTGTGCCAGGTAATGCTTGTGTGCTTTCTCCCTCCCTGCAACTGTGAGCTTTGAGTAGTGCATGGAGTGAAACAGCAGAGGGTCAGCAGAGTTTCATCCTGGGTGGGGGGGGGGAGGTGCCTGGAATTTACACCCTCCCCCCCCCCCCCCCCCCCCCCCTTGAAAATTGGTTAACAATCATTAATTTGACTGACTAGCTTGGATATGAAACAAACCAACAATACTGAGATATCCACGGGCATTAATAAGTGTATGTCAACTAACTGTGTCCTATGCATTAATAAGTGTCTACTAACTGTGTCCTATGCATTAATAAGTGTATGTCAACTACTAACTGTGTCCTATGCATTAATAAGTGTATGTCAACTACTAACTGTGTCCTATGCATTAATAAGTGTATGTCAACTAACTGTGTCCTATGCATTAATAAGTGTATGTCTACTAACTGTGTCCTAGGCATTAATAAGTGTATGTCAACTACTAACTGTGTCCTATGCATTAATAAGTGTATGTCAACTACTAACTGTGTCCTATGCATTAATAAGTGTATGTCAACTAACTGTGTCCTAGGCATTAATAAGTGTATGTCAACTAACTGTGTCCTAGGCATTAATAAGTGTATGTCAACTAACTGTGTCCTATGCATTAATAAGTGTATGTCAACTAACTGTGTCCTAGGCATTAATAAGTGTATGTCAACTACTAACTGTGTCCTATGCATTAATAAGTGTATGTCAACTACTAACTGTGTCCTATGCATTAATAAGTGTATGTCAACTAACTGTGTCCTAGGCATTAATAAGTGTATGTCAACTAACTGTGTCCTATGCATTAATAAGTGTATGTCAACTAACTGTGTCCTAGGCATTAATAAGTGTATGTCAACTAACTGTGTCCTATGCATTAATAAGTGTATGTCAACTAACTGTGTCCTAGGCATTAATAAGTGTATGTCAACTACTAACTGTGTCCTAGGCATTAATAAGTGTATGTCAACTACTAACTGTGTCCTATGCATTAATAAGTGTATGTCAACTACTAACTGTGTCCTATGCATTAATAAGTGTATGTCAACTAACTGTGTCCTAGGCATTAATAAGTGTATGTCAACTAACTGTGTCCTATGCATTAATAAGTGTATGTCAACTAACTGTGTCCTAGGCATTAATAAGTGTATGTCAACTAACTGTGTCCTATGCATTAATAAGTGTATGTCAACTAACTGTGTCCTATGCATTAATAAGTGTATGTCAACTAACTGTGTCCTAGGCATTAATAAGTGTATGTCAACTAACTGTGTCCTATGCATTATTAAGTGTATGTCAACTTATAATGGTACTATAGTAGCTCGATTTGATGATTTTTCTCTTTAAACACTTCAAGAACTTCATCAAAGTTGATAGAGGATAGTTCTGGACCTTCAATTGCTGTTCTCATGAGATGAGACATGTTAGCATCATTTTAATTTGCTTCTGGACTGCAACTGTTCCTATAGGAAGAAGGAGAAGAATGTTGAGAAGCATGAACATCTCTGGAAAGATTCCAGTGCAAGCTCCAGATGCTTCCTTGTGAACTTTTACTTCTTGCCAAGGTTGGCAGTTTGGTCATCTTCTTCTCTTCCATTACCAACTGTGTGTCTTGCATAAACACTCACTTGAACAAGCACCACTCACAAGAATTTCATCCTTGTCGATAAGAGGTGGTGAGGAGAAAGTGACACCTCCAACATCAGCTGTTGCCCTCGGTGCCATAAAATTCAGCCAAAGCTGCTACTTCCTGTTTACCATTATCTGGCAAAACCCTTTCTTCTTTAGTGGATTATAAACAGAGGGGGGATAAAAGGGGATCTATGGCTTTGCCTGAGAATTGGTCATGCATGTTGTGTAGTAAAGAGTTGACGTAAGTAAGAGCAGCATTAGCATGGTAACCAGTTAGAGTTTGCACACAAGCACCTCCCACGCAGTTATGAGCCAAGTGGTTGCTTGTGACTGTAATTTCATGATCATTCTCCAGTTTGACAACCAGAGTAATCACTTCAGAACACCGCTCAGCTTTGTCTTCCTTTAGTTGCTAAAGCTCTTTAAGGATGCTTTCAAGAACCTCGGGTAACCTGCTGAAGTCAGCAGTTTCCCTTTGCATGAGGCAACTAAGCCTAACAAGGAGGTCAGGCATGAGGCAACTAAGCCTAACAAGGAGGTCAGGCATGAGGCAACTAAGCCTAACAAGGAGGTCAGGCACTCGGCAACTAAGCCTAGCAAGGTCAGGCGCATGAGGCAACTAAGTCTAGCAAGGAGGCCAGGCATGAGGCAACTAAGCCTAGCAAGGAGGCCAGGCATGAGGCAACTAAGCCTAGCAAGGTCAGGCATGAGGCAACTAAGCCTAGCAAGGAGGTCAGGCACGAGGCAACTAAGCCTAGCAAGGTCAGGCGCATGAGGCAACTAAGTCTAGCAAGGAGGCCAGGCATGAGGCAACTAAGCCTAGCAAGGAGGCCAGGCATGAGGCAACTAAGCCTAGCAAGGTCAGGCATGAGGCAACTAAGCCTAGCAAGGAGGTCAGGCATGAGGCAACTAAGCCTAGCAAGGAGGCCAGGCATGAGGCAACTAAGCCTAGCAAGGAGGCCAGGCATGAGGCAACTAAGCCTAGCAAGGAGGCCAGGCATGAGGCAACTAAGCCTAGCAAGGAGGTCAGGCATGAGGCAACTAAGCCTAGCAAGGAGGCAGGCATGAGGCAACTAAGCCTAGCAAGGAGGCCAGGCATGAGGCAACTAAGCCTAGCAAGGAGGCCAGGCATGAGGCAACTAAGCCTAGCAAGGAGGCCAGGCATGAGGCAACTAAGCCTAGCAAGGAGGCCAGGCATGAGGCAACTAAGCCTAGCAAGGAGGCCAGGCATGAGGCAACTAAGCCTAGCAAGGAGGTCAGGCATGAGGCAACTAAGCCTAGCAAGGAGGTCAGGCACGAGGCAACTAAGCCTAACAAGGAGGTCAGGCACGAGGCAACTAAGCCTAGCAAGGTCAGGCGCATGAGGCAACTAAACCTAGCAAGGAGGCCAGGCATGAGGCAACTAAGCCTAGCAAGGAGGCCAGGCATGAGGCAACTAAGCCTAGCAAGGAGGCCAGGCATGAGCCAACTAAGCCTAGCAAGGAGGCCAGGCATGAGGCAGCTAAGCCTAGCAAGGAGGTCAGGCATGAGGCAACTAAGCCTAGCAAGGAGGCCAGGCATGAGGCAGCTAAGCCTAGCAAGGAGGTCAGGCATGAGGCAACTAAGCCTAGCAAGGAGGCCAGGCATGAGGCAACTAAGCCTAGCAAGGAGGCCAGGCATGAGGCAACTAAGCCTAGCAAGGTCAGGCATGAGACAACTAAGCCTAGCAAGGAGGCCAGGCATGAGGCAACTAAGCCTAGCAAGGAGGCCAGGCATGAGGCAACTAAGCCTAGCAAGGAGGTCAAGCATGAGGCAACTAAGCCTAGCAAGGAGGCCAGGCATGAGGCAACTAAGCCTAGCAAGGTCAGGCATGAGACAACTAAGCCTAGCAAGGAGGCCAGGCATGAGGCAACTAAGCCTAGCAAGGTCAGGCATGAGGCAACTAAGCCTAGCAAGGAGGCCAGGCACGAGGCAACTAAGCCTAGCAAGGTCAGGCATGAGGCAACTAAGCCTAGCAAGGAGGCCAGGCATGAGGCAACTAAGCCTAGCAAGGAGGCCAGGAATGAGGCAACTAAGCCTAGCAAGGTCAGGCATGAGGCAACTACTAGCAAGGAGGCCAGGCATGAAGCAACTAAGCCTAGCAAGGAGGTCAGGCATGAGGCAACTAAGCCTAGCAAGGAGGTCAGGCATGAGGCAACTAAGCCTAGCAAGGAGGTCAAGCACTTGCAACAAAAGACTAATGCTGGCTACTCCAGAAGAAGAGCTCAAGACAAGTGAAATTCCATATGCTTCAGCATCTCCTGAAGTAATGATAATAGCAGGAAGATGTTTACGGATTGAACGCAGGCACCGCTCACGAGACACCACCTTGTGCTGCTAGGCTTCAATACTTTCAGGTCAGGTAAACTGAGTACTGCTTGGACATCCTTGAGAGTTTGTGCTTTTTGGGTGAGTAGTAGAATAATTTCCACATGTTGGTTCTTCAGCTCCCCCAGATTGCATCAGGAGCAATCTGAGTGGATGTAAAATTCAAAAATGTTCCCAGAACCCCCAAGCACACCCACATGCTTGCACATGCTGAAAAAATCCTGTATGAAACCCTGGCAGAGTGGTGAAATGTTAATCGGAGTCTGCCAGCTGCACTGATGGCTATAGCGAGGAGTGGATGGAACCAAGACCACCAGAGTGGACCGGCCCACCAGCACAGAGCAGCACAACAAGTGAGAAAAGCTGGAAACGCTTGTGTCTGAGATTCATTAAAAAACAAACACACACCTTGTGAATGAGGAGACGAGAAGCCTGGATCAGAGTGAATGAATCAATTGACAGGAGAGATACTTATGCCTTTTGAGTGTAATGATGTCTGGTCTCAGTTTAAGAAGCATCAAGAAGAACTGCAGTCTACAGGAATATGGGAATCGTACTGTCAGGATCTGTGTCCTGAATTTCAGGATGTATGGGAAGATGAAGCACTGTGAAAATAATACACTTCTTATGTCTGATTTATAGCCCGACAGATATCTCTGCCCACCATGCCTCTCTTTGCTTGAGGTGTGGCAATGGAGCTCTACAACTAACCACTGTAGGTTTTCAGATTTCAGCATGACCACGAACTGCATACTTCCAAAGAATGTGGAGACTTGCTTATAATAAGTGTAAACTAGTTTTACAGATCAGGTTGGGTGGGGATTGAGAAGGTGACATGACCTTTCAGCTGTTGGGACACCAGTGAAATGTATAAAGATTCCAAGTTGTTGTTGTTGTTGCTTTGTTTTGTTGTTGTCGTTGTCTGTGACTATAATAAAAGTTTTAAAAAAGAAGGGAATTTTTTTCGCCATTGTTCTGCCTGGGGGCACGCACACAGAGAGAACGGCATGTAATAACCTCATGATCGTATGTTGCCTAGCCACCTGACGGCACCCGGATCCTCCCACTCCTCCCCACTCTCCATCCATACGCTGTGTGCACTTTGAATGCCACATGTGAGAGGAGTGGTGCAGGCCAAGAGATTACGCTGCACATGGTCTTTGCCATGTGGCTGTGTAGACCCTGACCACGACAAGGCCACCCACAAAACTGACACATCGCACATTCTCGGATGCAGGAAAAACTGGTAAGGGTTATCCCTTGCGACTCTTGCGACCCTTGCACTGGGATATAGTGTGAAGCGTTTGGCAATCGATTTGCATGCGGGCATACCGTACAAACAAATGACTGTGTCTGGTCTGTGTTTATTTCTCTTTCCAAATAAGCTGCCAAGTTTCAAACAACTTCACCTCTAGAAGTCCATAATTTCCTAGCAACTGTTCGAAATTTGAAATACTTAAGAAGATTTATTTTTATTTTTAAGAATAGGTTGTGTAAACCTGTATTTAAAAAAATTAAATATTCAATACCCCGACATTCAGAGCACTGGGAAAAAAACTGCATTGCATCATCATGCCATTGCAATGGAAAATAGCCTCATCCCCTGATCTGTTCGAAAAAGGTATTACTTTGCCATGGAGACCAACTACGCACGCATGCACACACACAAACACAGATTATGATGGGGTATCTGGAGGTGGACCAGGTGAGCTTCGACAAGCAAGTTTTGTGAAAGGTACCTCGACTATGTCAGTACCTTGTACATTGAGGTCGTGATTGCACACATGCCTTGGCAGTGCCGATCAACTAGTGACAGTTGTTCAGCTCAGTCACCCTGTGAAGTGGAGATGGTGGAGAGGTCATTGTTGACTCAATCTAGCTAGCTCATATGCTGTGTATTGAAGCAGTCCAGTGGTCACTGAGAATTATAGTTGTAGGCTTCTCGGAGTTAGCAGCTGATTGAGTCAGTCCGGTGATCACTGTGATTTATAGTTGTAGGCTTCTCTGAGTTAGCAGCTGATTGAGTTAGTCCGGTGATCACTGTGAATTATAGTTGTAAGCTTCTCTGAGTTAGCAGCTGATTGAGTTGGTCCGGTGATCACTGTGAATTATAGTTGTAGGCTTCTCTGAGTTAGCAGCTGATTGAGTCAGTCCGGTGATCACTGTGAATTATAGTTGTAGGCTTCTCTGAGTTAGCATCTGATTGAGTTAGTCCGGTGATCACTGTGAATTATAGTTGTAAGCTTCTCTGAGTTAGCAGCTGATTGAGTTGGTCCGGTGATTACTGTGAATTATAGTTGTAGGCTTCTCTGAGTTAGCAGCTGATTGAGTCAGTCCGGTGATCACTGTGAATTATAGTTGTAGGCTTCTCGGAGTTAGCATCTGGTAGGGAGTGTTGTGTATTGTAATTTAGTTAAGATGTCACTGTGGGTGATGAAAATTATACTAGGACAATAGCCAACTGGTCCTTCAATTGGTCCTTCAACTGGTCCTTCAACTGGTCCTTCAACTGGTCATTCAACTGGTCCTTCAACTGGTCCTTCAACTGGTCCTTCAACTGGTCCTTCAACTGGTCCTTCAACTGGTCCTTCAACTGGTCCTTCAACTGGTCCTTCAACTGGTCCTTCAACTGGTCCTTCAACTGGTCCTTCAACTGGTCCTTCAACTGGTCCTTCAACTGGTCCTTCAACTGGTCCTTCAACTGGCCCTTCAACTGGTCCTTCAACTGGTCCTTCAACTGGTCCTTCAACTGGTCCTTCAACTGGTCCTTCAACTGGTCCTTCAACTGGTCCTTCAACTGGGTAGGTCAACTGCTTGTGTGCCATGTATGTACGGCATCTGATGTTTGGTTGGTCGGGGGAGTTACCATGTGCAACTATTTCAAAGTCCTTGAGAACCTGTAGTGAACCCTTTACCAGAGCACTCAATAGCAACAAGAAGGTGTGAGACATGCTTGTCACAAGAACAATCAAGTTGGGGAGAGTGTTTCACCTCATGCTGGAGTCACAACCTTGGACTTCACAGAGCTTGTACTAGGATACTGATGCTTGACTGGCTCAGCTCTCGACATTGCCCCAAGCCAATCAACTGCAACATTATAATATTATATGCAAGAAGAACAGCGAAACAATTACATCGTTAAAAAAATAAATAATAAAAGAGATCCCCTCCCCCAAAAGTCGAGACAAAAACTGACCCAAGTGGACCAGAGACCATTTGGATTTTAAATCACTCACACCAACATTATACACTGTTTTTAATTGTACACTGTTTTTAATTGGAATGAATGGTAAAGGTTGTCTAAACGTTGTTTAGTAGAAGTCAATCCAATGGTATGCTTATTGATCGTGGTATATGATGATATATTTATAATTGAGCAAGGTGTCATCAAATCTTCAGCAACAAGCAGCTTACCTTGTATATCTCAGGGGAGTACCAGAGCATTTTGTTGTAAAATATATATATTTTTAATCAATGAGGCACCCTTCTGTGACCTTCCCAATAATGGTGGTGTTGCAATCAACTATGATTAATTACTGGAATAGCAATGAGGTCAATACACCATAACCATGGGTCATTAACACTTGATGGTGCATCAGAGTGCCCACAGATAAAACCCTATTAGTCATTACTGGCAGGTGAGGTAAGCACACAGATTGGACTCTATCTAGATGAGAAACTGACCATTCAAAAGACAGAGCAAAGAAAGAGCTTTCAGCTGATAAGATAATTATGTACCAAGGACAAAAATTGACTGAGTTAGAAATGTTTTTGTTGTCAACACACACATTTCTATGGGAAAACATGTTTATTCAGGCTTCTTCCTGTTTGTTTCTCAACCAGTATACAATGAAACACACAGTATAGTCCTGAAACCTGGAACATAGTTTGTATAATAGTGAAGGTATGGACTGATTACTTTTTGAAGAAGAAAAATGAAGGGCCCGGTCCTCCCTCCAGGCCTCTGCTCTAGACGTCGTGCCTCAGGTTACAATCTTAACGGATTTTGATTTAGTATTGCAAGCACACTTACGTGCTGATTGAAATGCATGATGATCATTACCACATTTACACTTAGAAATGATGTGCAGATATTTTTTTTTGAGTTGCAAATACACTAGACATGGATTCTCAATTATTAGACCTTGTTAGACCTTGTTAGATTCTACATATTGCAAGACCCAAGGCACATCCTCACGAGATGTGGAGTCTCTTGGTACTCAAATTGTTACGAATGGACTTGTTGGTTATGGCATGACAGTTATATGTGGGAGATAAAAACAAAGAAAGAATATTTATAACATTGTATTAGTGTGTTGTTTTTCTTGTTGACTACCTCAGGGGAATGGGAAGTGTTTTTAGGAGCTAAAATGGCCTCTATTACGCACAGTTTAAGGGTGGGTAGGTGACGACACCTATTTGGCATGAATTATTCATGAAATCTATTGTAACGTCCATAACTTTGTTGGTCTCTGACTCCTATAGAAAATTTCAGTACCAGAAGATAGCTTATTTCAAGAGCTTTGCTTTGTGTTAGACCTCCATCAAGTTTGGAGTTAGTAGCCTTAGTGAAGTGACCTGAGGCACAAAATTGATTCCCAACTAGCTAGCACTTGGAATCACTTCCATTTATGAGTTTCTAAAGTGACCACTAAGGTGCCCAAGGAATGTAGAGTTTACCACAAAACTTCACAGAAGCTAATTGGCCAAGTGGTAGAACCTTGGAAGGCTAGGGACAAACTACCTAACTAACTACTTTGTGGTTAACTGAATTTACTGATAAGCTAGGCCATGAATTTTTTGGCCAGCTGAAACCTAAGGCTATTACTCCTTTAAAGCTTTAGTTAAAGCTGTTTTCAAGTTGTAAAATCCTATCCACTCACTGAAAGTTGCCCACTTTGTGTTGACATTCCACCCAGGCTCTACAAGTAGGCTGTAGGAAAGAGCTGTCCTAGGAAGCTTAGTTGTCTAGGCCTGTTGTTAGCTGGCAGTCTATTAAGTTAGAAACTGTTCTAGAGAGTTCCCTTTGCCATTGGTATAGCTAGATATATCTAGTTCTTGTGCTGGGTGCCCATACTAGAACGAGAACACACAGAACAGAACCTATGGAACTTATGTTAGCTTGGTGCTAATCTAGAAGTTTTCATCTGTGGTCTCATTCTGTGGTTGCAAGCAGCTGCAGCTGCATAGTAGGTACAGGTATAGCATTACCTTACATGAGATAAATGATCTATAGCCTCCACACAAAGGAGTAGTATGTATATCATTAGGTAGTCCTTTGCCTGTGCATGTTCATTCAATCATGCCTTTTGGTATCTGGATAACTTTGGTCCGGATAAGCAAATTAGCCTTATTCAGTTACTCTGCCATTTTGCTTGAGTGATTCATGCTCACCCTTTAGTGGTCACTCGATTACCTCCACAAATGGGAAAGATTCTAAGTGCATACTTTTAGTCCGATTTTTGTGTGTGACCCGATCAGGTCACTATGGGTACTGACTGCTACACCTCTAAAGTTGGTTGAAGTCTAACATAACCCATATCAATGTGAAGCTCTTGAAATAAACTATTTTTCATAGTGGCCAAAGGTCAACAAAGTTATGGGTGTCACCCCTCTTAAGTTGTTAGGGGAGCCGATACCATTTTAACTTGTGGTTACAACTTTAGAGTACCATAAATTCTGCACACTTCACTTTATGAACTTGATATATAGCTCAAAAGATAGCTCTCTTTTGGCACAAAAACTGGTTCACAGGTATAACCATGCTAAGGTTACAAACAGTCAAGGTTGGGAACCTCAAAACCTGCAGGCCATTTTTTTCTGCAGTTCTGTCTGTTGTTAGAGGAAGCCCTATGGGTGTTTTCATTAGGCACTAAAGTGTGAGTATGTGGTCAATGGCTTGAAAATCATTTTTGCAAGCTGTCATGGGTTGACCTAGTACTCACGTTTTAGTGCCCAGTGAAAATAGTAGTAGGGCTTCCTCTTGATACTCTGTACCTTATTCAGCAGTTTTTAGTTTCAAAAGAGAGCACACACAGAGGGATAATTTAAAAGTATGCCCCTCGCCCTTTTTAAGCTGCCAGTTAGTTTTAGCGGAGATATGATTTATTCGAAGGGAAGGGCATGGGAGGGGGGGGGGGGGGTGAGTTGCGTGCAGGACATTTTGGTGGCTTATTATAGTTAAATGCAGGTCAACCCAATACAGGGAGGTAGTGAACAGGGAGGTAGTGATGTAATATCTGTATTCATTGCTGAGCCAATGTTCCCACACAGGCACTTGCACAACTAAGACTGCTGGATAAAGAACAAGCTAAAGCTAGTTTATGAAGGATAAATCTGCAGTGCATCAGGTGCACTTTATTCTTACCTGATACTGCTACTTCATAGTCACTCACACTTGGACCTTTCTCCCCCCCGTCCTCCATGCTTGCATGACCCGTGATGAAAATTGATTGCATGAAATTTGAACTGCCTGCATAAAATTTAAGTCTAGACTGCTTCTATCCTTGAAATCTGGAATGCTTACATGCTGAATCCATGCTTGATTGACCCTGATCACTCTTCATCATTAAATCTCATAATGAGGGACTCGGGTCCTTCTAGCCTAAGTCATTGTTTACACATTTTCCACCATTTACTGAGAAGAAATGCACCATTCCTTTCCACTCTTTTATTTAATTGAGGATTGGGAGAGGAAGTCCCCTCTAAGATCTGCTTCCTAGAGAGGGAGGGGAAGGGTTAATATAGGTTTGGAGTGTATTGTAATGCTTTGGAGGAGGATGTGGTGTGATCTCCACGTGCAGTGTGTTACTGGTGATGTTTTGTAGGAGGAGGTAGCAGGGATGGTAGAGATATGAGAGCCATGGAGAGAGAGAGGAGGCTGAGGGAAGGAGAGGACATCTCATCGTGGAAGATTGGTGGATTTGAGAAGCACACCAAAGTATGCTATGTGCTTGCTATTGTTCTGTGTACTGACACTGTTGTTGTTATTGTTGTTTTGTTACTGTACGGGGGGGGGGGAACTTGGGAAACTAAACCTCACCCTTTCTACCTAAAATATGTCATACCCACAAGCAGTATGACGTGTGGTAAATATTGTAAGCATGGAACATGTTGTTGCATTGCATCGCTCGAGTAACAATGAAAGCGATGCAACGTGATGTGACTTGGTGGTGTATTATAACAAGTCTCAATTGTTTCTCAGTGTGTAGTCGTTGCTCGTCTGCCCAATAGTCCAAATGTAAAGGAGTCCTAATGTCAATCATATCGCCATGGAATTTCATTCCTGGCCTCATGTAAATCCCCCAGAATCAGAACCAAAATTTTCAAGCCTCCCTCTTCCCACTTACAAAACAAGATGTTCTATGCTCATGTGTTTCCAGTTCTTCGGTGTACCAGATTATCGACAAACAGTTACGTTGGATTGACTTGTCGATAAGAAGGGGAAAACCCCAAAAAAGGAATGAAACAAGACTGTACCCACGTAGATCACGACAATCCTTCGCCATTTGAAATGCATGATCCTTTACCAGTTACAATCATAAACACCAGTCGTCTTAAAAAGCAGGACAGTATTGGCACACATAATTTGGGGGTTATTTAACTGGTATAATGATATTAGTCATCTAACTGATTCTAAATGGTAAAGGATCACCTAATGGTTGTGGTTCTCAAGGGAACAGTCTTGTTTCTGTTCTCATTGACAAGTCAAATCATGTTTAAAGCGAGCCCGCAGTGGGCAATTGGATATCGCCGCACATGGCATATCCAAGTATCTATGTATTGACCACATGTGTAAAAAGTATGAATGGGTCATGCATCGTAAATAGAATGGTCACATTAACAGGAAATGGTTGTAGGCAAGTGAGAAGGGCTGCAATGGGTAATGAGCTGGCAGGAGAAAGGTGCTGGAGTTCCATTCAGACATAGCTACTCAATTCATCTACTCAATTGTTGTAGCTATGGAGTGGGATCCCACCTTCCTTGTCATCATGGTGCAGAAACTAATATCAGTCTCAGTAAGGTAGACATGCATGCTGCTGTTCTCCATCTTGACAGGGAGAGCTGGCTACATAGTTGGCATATATAGGAAGAAGAGAGGCGTTTGCAATACCCCATATGCACTAGTGGTCACTGCGTTGACAATGCAATGCACATCCATTTTCTCATGAACTAGGTCTTAACTGATGCAATAGAGAAGCTAATGGAGAAACACTGGTTGTACTGTTTGCACTGAACAGTGTCAAGATAGCAAACAGTCAATTTAACAAGTTCTCATCAGCTCCTGCATGATCTTCCCTTTAATATTCTGAGAATTCCTGAAAGCACTTCCTGATGACCTCACTCTTAGTGTAGTGTGCTTCCATTTTCAAGGGAAGTTACTTCCAAGTGCTCTTAACAAAACTCCTCTTACCATACTTCATATGGATATTTCCATTTCACAATTGGCCACCCTATTATGTTGCCGGACATGAGTTGTATAAACCTTGCACCTGTTCGCAATCTGTAAGGAACACATCAATTCCTGGCTACTCCCCCATATCTCCAAGCATTGCAACATTAGGCCTTTAGCTGTGCCAGGGCTAGGACAATGGCTAGAGCAATGCAATTGACAGTGCTAGGATTAAAGTTTTGTCCATGGAGCATCAGCAATAGGTATTTTGTGGGATCTTTTCTTTCCATCACTTTCACTCGCTGCCACACAATCCCTTGCATTCATTTCTAGTATAGAATTGAGCGGTGGAGAGCTACACTACTCCAACAGTATCAATAGCTAGCTCTAGCTGAAGGTTGCTGGTGAGAAAGTGAGCAGCCACAGAGCTAGCTCTAGCTGGTGATTTAGGAGAAAAGAAAGAGAATGTGAGCAGCCACAGAGCTAGCTCTAGCTGAAGGCTGCTAGTGATTTAGGAGAAAAGAAAGAGAATGTGAGCAGCCACAGAGCTAGCTCTAGCTGAAGGCTGCTGGTGATTTAGGAGAAAAGAAAGAGAATGTGAGCAGCCACAGAGCTAGCTCTAGCTGAAGGCTGCTAGTGATTTAGGAGAAAAGGAAGAGAATGTGAGCAGCCACAGAGCTAGCTCTAGTTGAAGGCTGCTGGTAGTGATACTACACTTCTCAATAGATGGTAGTTCTTGGAGACAAAATTCAAGGGATGTTCCCCACTTCCCAGCTCTTGTAGTTTCTGGGTCTGCTGTTTTACTGTGTACTTCAGTGAATGATTCAAGGCAGACTGAAAGTGCTTCGGAGCTAGTAGTAGCTGAGATCACTGCTTAGGCTGCTAAATACTTTCTTGCAGGGGTAGTCATCCATTATTTAAAAAAGTACCAATTAGGGAGTTATAGTCCGATGAGAGTGCAGCTAAAAGTTGGAGTGGATCATCTGTTGAGTGTGTCAGGCTTAACATTTGTTTCCCCTCATCTCCCATTGCAAGCATTAGTAGTGAATCTCTCTCTGTGCTTTAAAATGGCATTGGTTAGGTAAGTATTGGGTCAGTGGCATGTGAAATGTTGGAGATCCCTAACATTGGGTAACCTTCGCCCTTTCCCAACAGCTACTTCTGACAACCATATCCTAAAGTGTTACCTTCTCTATTATTTTTAATAGTAACCATGCTGGCATATGCTGTTCTCCCAGTTTGGGTCGCCCAAAATTCTTGGGGGTTTCCGTGTGGTTGACCCACTTGCTTTCTAAGACCTGTAAGGTGATGCATGAGCTACACCTACTGCAGTGGAAAGTTGCCTACTGGACTTGGCATAAAAAAATTCATAATAATGTGCGATCGAATAATGTGCGATCAAAGGTTATTTAAAACTTACTATAAACAAATGATCTGGTCCAGTACGAAATGGTATGGCTACCAAGAGACTGTGTGGTACAAATGAGGGAGGAGGGAGCCCAGTCCAGGGGGAGCAAAGGCGGAGGGAAAGACAGCTACTCCATCTAGATTTTTATAGGAAAAAGTAGAGGGCTGAATGGTGTATAGCAGTGACAACAAGGTGAGAGATGAATCCACGAGAAGCAGAAAATAATGTTGGACATGCAAGGGGAGAGTAGGAAGTCCTGGAGTAGCATCAACAACATCAACACTGGCTGAAGGAAATGAACACGCCAGGATAGAGCATAGCAATAAATGATGAGCTAATACAGTGCCCCTGAAGCAGCTGGCAACATTGGGACAAAATGGACATGTCAGAAAGTTGAGCAACAACCTCTCATATAAGTTGAAGAGACAAAGAGAGCTGTTCTAAATATCTCCTAATAGCCCTTGGGTGGAGTTACTTGTAATGGGTTGGGTGGAATCCCAACCCTAACAATGGTATCTGTAATGGCAATCTACAAGGTTAGCTGTAGGTATTGTTATTGCAGCTTTAATGCTTCAGCCCAGCCCTGAGGCTGGTCTTGTGATCTGTGGGCTGAAGGATAGGCCAGTTGGCTACAGACTTGTGGTGTTGAAATACTTGACCACAGCTGTGATAACTAGGCAGGCATAGTTAACAGTTGGAGTAAAACTAGATTGTGTGTGTGTGTGCGTGCATGTGTGTGCCGTGCATGTGTGCAGCTGTGTGCGTGTGCGTGCATTTGTGCATGTGTGTGTGTGTGCATGTACAGGTGTGTGTGTACAGGTGTGTGTGTGTGTGTGTGTGTGCATGTACAGGTGTGTGTGTGTGTGCATTGCATGCATGTGTGTGTGTGTGTGTGTGTGTGTGTAATGGCTTTGTATATATATAATGCCACAGGGTCTGTTTATAGTTGGTGAAAATTTGTTTGGGTTACTCAAACTGTATTATCTGTGCTGTAGTTGTAATAACTTATACAGCACTACATGTGTGCATGTAACTACTACAGTAGTTGTAATAACTTATACAGCACTACATGTGTGCATGTAACTACTACAGTAGTTGTAATAACTTATACAGCACTACATGTGTGCATGTAACTACTACAGTAGTTGTAATAACTTGTACAGCACTACATGTGTGCATGTAACTACTACAGTAGTTGTAATAACTTATACAGCACTACATGTGTGCATGTAACTACTACAGTAGTTGTAATAACTTATACAGCACTACATGTGTGCATGTAACTACTACAGTAGTTGTAATAACTTATACAGCACTACATGTGTGCATGTAACTACTACAGTAGTTGTAATAACTTATACAGCACTACATGTGTGCATGTAACTACTACAGTAGTTGTAATAACTTATACAGCACTACATGTGTGCATGTAACTACTACAGTAGTTGTAATAACTTATACAGCACTACATGTGTGCATGTAACTACTACAGTAGTTGTAATAACTTATACAGCACTACATGTGTGCATGTAACTACTACAGTAGTTGTAATATATACAGCACTACATGTGTGCATGTAACTACTACAGTAGTTGTAATAACTTATACAGCACTACATGTGTGCATGTAACTACTACAGTAGTTGTAATAACTTATACAGCACTACATGTGTGCATGTAACTACTACAGTAGTTGTAATAACTTGTACAGCACTACATGTGTGCATGTAACTACTACAGTAGTTGTAATATATACAGCACTACATGTGTGCATGTAACTACTACAGTAGTTGTAATAACTTATACAGCACTACATGTGTGCATGTAACTACTACAGTAGTTGTAATAACTTATACAGCACTACATGTGTGCATGTAACTACTACAGTGCATTACAATAAACTAAGATTCAGTTAGCTTCTTCTGAGTAATGGTGGTGAGTGGTTCTTTGTGCTTACAATACAGTCACAGTAGGCAGCATACACTGTATTGTAAAGTGTAGCCCACAGAATTTACTTGCACACACCACAAAACTTGTATACACACCACAAAACCTGTTTGGTGGGTACTGTGCTTACAAACCTATTTGTTGCCAGCGTACAGTATATTAATGAGCTTGGCTCTATTGGGATTGGGGAGGGTTGGATTAGCCCTGTTCAGATTAGCAGGTTGCACTACAGCAGTTGCAGAATAACATAGCAGACTTGATTGCAGCTGTAGGGAAGATGCAGTGCTGGCAGACTAGTTTACCACAAGTGCTGGTATTAGTTTAACACCTGGGATGTTTACTAGCCAATCTGGCATACCAACATACTAATAGCAGTATATTGGACTAACTGCTTCCCCTCCCCTCCCAGATTTTGCAGATTCAAGCTGAATGACTTGCAAACCATGCTGTGTCTATGGTCAGATTAGGCCTTTATTTTGTCTGGCTAGAGGCATCAACTGGCTGGTACTTTATCACTGATCTTATCTGGTATATAGCCAAATCAAATTTTTTAAAGTAATTGATTTTTAAGAACTGCTTTTTAAAAAATTAATATGCTTCGCTACACCTTCAATTGGAACCCAAAGTAAGCAATACCTTTTTCTCCCTTTTTGTTAATTTTATTTATTTATTATTTTTATTTTTTTGTCTTCATGATAAAGTTTATGGTACAGGTTAAGATTCTTCATATACCACACTGTCTTAGGTGTGGGTAGGTTGGTGGTGGGTTGAAGTAGCCAGGCAGACTCTAGATGGTGTGTGATGCTACTGATGAAGGCTAGATACCCAGGCAAACTCTAGATGGTGTGTGATGCTGCTACTGATGAAGTCTCGATACCCAGGCAAACTCTAGATGGTGTGTGATACTACTGATGAAGGCTAGATACCCAGGCAAACTCTAGATGGTGTGTGATGCTACCGATGAAGGCTAGATACCCAGGCAAACTCTAGATGGTGTGTGATGCTACTGATGAAGGCTAGATACCCAGGCAAACTCTAGATGGTATGTGATGCTACTGATGAAGGCTAGATACCCAGGCAAACTCTAGATGGTGTGATGCTACTGATGAAGGCTAGATACCCAGGCAAACTCTAGATGGTGTGTGATGCTACTGATGAAGGCTAGATACCCAGGAAAACTCTAGATGGTGTGTGATGCTACTGATGAAGGCTAGATACCCAGGCAAACTCTAGATGGTGTGTGATGCTACTGATGCAAACTCTAGATGGTGTGTGATGCTACTGATGAAGGCTAGATAGTTGAAACAGTGAGAATAGATTTTCAAGTTGATTATTGAGAAGGTCATTGTGACGATGCTAGTGTTGTTCTATCTGGCTCTCATCTTGGCGAGGGAACTTTGTTGCCATTATTTATGTTACAGAACCATCTATGTCGCATATCAGCATTGAAATACTGCACACACACACACACACACACACACACACACTCATGTTGATTCTGTGCTGCAAGAAAAATAATTCCCGTAACAGCAGCTGTGAGTTTTAATGTTGGTTTGTTTGTTCACCAGTGAAGAGCTTTAAGTTTCAGTTTGTTTTGGCCTTTATCTTCCTGGGAAACACGTTGACATATCTACCACTTGTACAATGCCTCAGTAAACATTTCTGTGGTATTTTAGCCCACACTTGGTCTGCATGGCAGCCATGGCCTTGTCCTTACCGTTGCTCTCACTGCTGCCTTGTTGGGCCTATATAGTTGTGCATAGTGCAGTCAGGCTTGTTGCAGTGTTGGCTGTGGTAGGTGTGTACTAGGGCATAGGCTTTTGCACTGAGGTGATTCTTAATGTGGCCATCAACAGTGAAGCTGGTCATGCATACATTACCGAGGTGGTTCTTAAAGGGGCCACCAACAGTGAAGCTGGTCTTGCATACATTACCTAGGTGGTTCTTAAAGGGGCCACCAACAGTGAAGCTGGTCATGCATGCATTACCGAGGTGGTTCTTAACGGGGCCACCAACAGTGAAGCTGGTCATGCATGCATTACCGAGGTGGTTCTTAAAGGGGCCATCAACAGTGAAGCTGGTCATGCATTCATTACCGAGGTGGTTCTTAACGGGGCCATCAACAGTGAAGCTGGTCATGCATGCATTCTTTCCTATCGGACCACAGCTGATTACCAGATAGTTCTAGAATATTAGAAGAATGCTGATGGTTACAGGGCATTAGGACACTACCATTATCTCCCATGAGAGCTAGGCCACATTGTTGCATCACTATTCATTTTAGTTTCTTTGAGCTGCGTTGCAGGGTTGTTACTGGCAGTGCACTGTGTGGCGAGGGAAGGTAGGCTTGAGCTGTGTTTGGAGGGTGGTTACTGGCAGTGCACTGTGTGGCGACGGAAGGTAGGCTTGAGCTGTGTTTGCAGGGTGGTTACTGGCAGTGCACTGTGTGGCGACGGAAGGTAGGCTGGAAGAGAAGAAGAAGAGAAAGAAAAGCCATCAATTTTGTTTTGTAGCATGATGCCCATGGGACAACACTTAGTGGAAATTTTTTTAACGAAATATAACTATTGTTGTTGTTGTTCTTGTTATTATTTAAAAAAATGCTACTACTACTACTACTACTACTACTACTACTACTACTGCTGCTGCTGCTGCTACCACTACTACTTTATTATTATTATTATTATTATTATTATTATTATTATTATTATTATTATTATTATTATTATTATTATTATTATTATTATTATTATTATTATTATTATTATTATTATTATTATTATTATTATTATTATTATTATTATTATTATTATTATTATTATTATTATTATTATTATTATTATTATTATTATTATTATTATTATTATTATTATTATTATTTTATTTTTATTTTTAAATAAGCATTGTTGATCGCATTGCTATTGCGCCACCACTAAGCTGAAGGCCTAACACAATAGGATCTGTATACATTATTAATGATGTCATCATGGTGTAATGTATGGATTGGGACAGGGGAAAGTAGCCGAGAGTTGTATGTAAATGTATTTCTTAAGGATTCCCAACTGGTGCAAGTTGCATAATCTGATGTCCTGGAGTTTTGGGAGTACTTGAAGCATCTTCCCTTGAAGTGGGGTAGCACACTGCACTGAGAGTGAGAGCAGCAGACAGAGCTTTCTGCAAGGATTTTCAGAGCACTAAAGGGAAGGCCATCCAGAAGCTGACGGGAACTCTGACGGTGTGTGAAAGTGTCTAGTTTGCACTCGGGACAGTTCAGTGTGTTCAGTATGCCCCCCGTCATTAACACATCTCTCCTCTATGGACTACGCATCAGTTATGCTTTCTATTCCTCTCGTGGACTCGCTGTCTGAGAGTGGCAGTCCGTACAAGGTTCACTGTGCCTTGTTTGATAATAGTTTGTGCAACCATCAAGACAAAATGTTTGCACCCCCTCCAATGCTAGAGCATGTTGATCAATTGAGTACTTATGTCTCGAGCATCCTCTCCCTGACGGCCATTAACCATGCAGCCCATTCTCACTCACGTGTGGATCTAGTTGTTTCTTTGATCCAACCATTTTTTCTATCCTTCTCTTCATAAACTATGGTAACCATTTCCAGTTTAGGTAAGCCTGTTTATAGGGTGGGATTTTATTTAGGATGAGGTTAAGGTGGAACACCTGTTCATAACTTTTATGGGTTAATCTAAGGGAATACATAGATACATACATACATACATAGATACATACATACATACATACATACATAGATACATACACAGATACATACATAGATACATACATACATAGATACATACATAGATACATGCATATATAGATACATACATACATAGATACATACACAGATACATACATACATACATACATAGATACATACATAGATACATACATAGATACATACATACATAGATACATACATAGAAACATACATAGATATATAATATATATATATATACATACATAGATACATACACAGATACATACATAGATACATACATAGATACATACATACATACATAGATACATACATACATACATACATACATAGATACATACATACATACATAGATACATACACAGATACATACATAGAAACATACATAGATACATACATAGATACATGCATAGATACATGCTAGATTCCAGGACACCAGAGACGGGTAAAAGGTTATCTAGCTCAGCCTAGCTATGTGCTATACTATTCAGAAGCTATATTTATGCAAGGAGGTGGACTGAGTTGGTTTATTGAGAAGCTTAAAGCTGGCTCATAATATGCACACTCACTGGCAGTGATGCAGATGGCAGGGTCACTTCTGTGATATTACAAACTTTGATTGCATCTGCATCACATTGCTTGAATCCAGTTCAGCAATGACCTCGCCAGCTCTTCTTGAATGAATTATAAAGTAGGGGAAGGAGGAGGAGGAAGGAAAAAAACTGCAGTAAAAACTACCTATTTCCCTGTTCTTTTTTGTGTGAACACCATTGCCTGGTGTCTACAAAAGAGACAAGAATATTCCCATTTAGACCATTTAGACCACACCATGTGTATAACCAGCAAAAAATTCTTTCAATGAACTCGCAGTTGACATAATTACATTACAATAACCTTCTCAACTTGAAATTGTACTCTCTCGAAGTTTTGACTAGATGCTCTAGCCTTCATCAGGAATATGACTAGATGCTCTAGCCTTCATCAGGAATATCGACTAGATGCTCTAGCCTTCATCAGGAATAATGACTAGATGCTCTAGTCTTCATCATGAATAATGACTAGCCTTCATCAGGAATAATGACTAGATGCTCTAGCCTTCATCAGGAATAATGACTAGATGCTCTAGCCTTCATCAGGAATAATGACTAGATGCTCTAGCCTTCATCAGGAATAATGACTATATAGATGCTCTAGCCTTCATCAGGAATAATGACTAGATGCCCGAGCCTTCATCAGGAATAATGACTAGATGCTCTAGCCTTGATCAGGAATAATGACTAGATGCTCTAGCCTTCATCAGGAATAATGACTAGATGCTCTAGCCTTCATCAGGAATAACGACTAGATGCTCTAGCCTTCATCAGGAATAACGACTAGATGCTCTAGCCTTCATCAGGAATAACGACTAGATGCTCTAGCCTTCATCAGGAATAATGACTAGGGGCTCTAGCCTTCGTCAGGAATTTTGACTAGATGATCTAGCCTTCATCAGGAATAATGACTAGATGCTCTAGCCTTCATCAGGAATAACGACTAGATGCTCTAGCCTTCATCAGGAATAACGACTAGATGCTCTAGCCTTCATCAGGAATAACGACTAGATGCTCTAGCCTTCATCAGGAATAATGACTAGGGGCTCTAGCCTTCGTCAGGAATTTTGACTAGATGCTCTAGCCTTCATCAGGAATAATGACTAGGGGCTCTAGCCTTCATCAGGAATAATGACTAGATGCTCTAGCCTTCATCAGTAATAATGACTAGATTGCTCTCACCTTCATCAGGAATAATGACTAGCCTTCATCAGGAATAATAACTAGATGCTTTAGCCTTCATCAGGAATAATGACTAGATGCTCTAGCCTTCATCAGGAATAATGACTAGATGCTCTAGCCTTCATCAGAAATAACACTTTTTGGATGACTTTTTTGCAAGACTACATTTACTTTGGCGGGAGCTATCTATGTAAACACCTTTTTGTTAAGTACCTATGTTACTGTTGGTTCTAGCCTCTATTTGTTAAGTGTCGATCATGACTTTCTTTGCTCAAAAGTCCATCTTTCTTCGATTAGGCAAATCTGTAGACGTGATGTTGACATGGGCTAACACTTCAACCATCCATCTCTTCTGGCTGGCCCTATACTCGATGATCCGTACTGACAAGAAATTGAATATATCTGTGATCTGTTGTTTTTATTTTGGTATGCTGAATAGAAAAACAAGCACAATTATTCATTGTCTCCCACACGTGGGTGAATCTGGTAGTGTAGCTCCGCCTCTACCTCTGAAGGGGGTTGGGTTGCTGCGCATGTGAAATCTGTGCAATCATTGCTTCTAAAGCTGCTGCTCAGTATTAAACATGTGAACATTCTTACTGACTGATCCTACAGGTGTCTTACTTAACAACTAGCATTTGCAGTATATATATGTGTGTGTGTGTGTGGTATGTGTGTGGGTGTGTGTGTGTGTATTACACACTACACATAGCCAGACTCATCAATATTGACGAGGTTTAGCTACAGATCAGGTGTTGGGGACCCTGATGGCTGGTCAGCAGATTTGCCGTGTGTGTTTATGATCGTGTTCTTGTTGAAAACAAAACAAACAAACATGTGATATTGCACCTGACCACATCCATAACAAATTCAGAGTGTTATCTTCGTAATTGAGGTTATCAACAGAATGGAAGGCTATCTCTAGTTCAGTTTCACTTGTTCCTGTGTTTGCTCTAGCTTGTGTAAGGAGTCCTGTGTGATGCACACAGATGGTTTAGTGGTGAGAACTGGATAGCCAGGGTTGATAGAGCCAACTGCTGTCCACAGGAGCAGTTGATATTACGACGTGACCTATAATTAGAAAGCAGGGGTGGGATGGTTTTTGATGGCTGGCGGCAGGGGTTGGGAACTTCAGTTATTGTAATGGCAGCGTCGCAAATAAGGACTTCTGGTTGGACTTGCAAGGTGGTTGTTATTTCTTTGCCATAATTATATATTATTTTTCACACACTGCAATAGAGAATATTTTCCGGTTCGTTCGTCTGTACAGACACAACTAATTTACTCTGCTTCTGCAGTGGGATGCAAAGTAATTATGCTGATGTCATAGCCTGGGTGTGGTTAGTTCTTAAGTGTCAAGTGTATATATAGCAAGTGATTTAATTCCTAACAGGAGTTCATGTTTCAGTGAGTTGCCTTTCATGTCATATTTTGACAACCATGAAAGAAATTGTTTAACACAATCATCTGCTATCACTCCTTGTGTGCGGCTGTTGTGCTGCTTGCCAAGTAATGCTTTTGTGGCATGGCTTCCTTTGAAGTTAATGTAGTAAAAGGATTAATAGTAAAAGGATTATTTAACAAGTATCCTCCCCACCCTACACCTCCCTTTTCCCTATCAACATCTGCTGCAATGTAGTTATAGCACGCGTGCTAGTGTTGACTTTCAAGGCATTTCAGTTGTTCTTATCACAACTCCTATCTCTCAGTGATTATATAAACCGGGGGAATTCATCTCTGTAAGACAATGCCTTCCGTTCACCTGGCTGCACAGTCAGCTAAGGAGAAAGAAAATGGCTGCACAATCAATAGAGAGTAGAGAACTGGCTGAAAAGAGCGAGTCCTGGCTGCAGCGTCAGTAGAAGAGAGAGAACTGGCTGCATAGTTGGAGAGGAGAGAGAATTGGCTGCCTAGTGAGTAGAGAAGAGAGAACAGGATGCATAGTCAGTAGAGGAGAGAACTGGCTGCACGGTCAGTAAAGGAGAGGAAAATGGCTGCATAGTCAGTAGAGAAGAGAGAACAGGATGCATGCATAGTCAGTAGAAAAGAGAACTGGCTGCACAGTCAGTAGAGGAGAGGGAAATGGCTGCATAGTCAATAGAGAAAGATAACTGGCTGCATGGTCAGTAGAAGAGAGAGAACTGGCTGCACACTTAGTAGAAGAGAGAGAATTGGCAACATAATCATTAGAGGAGAGAGAACAGGCTATATAGTCAATAGAGAGAGAGAACAGGCTGCATAGTCAGTAGAGGAGAAAGAACTGGCTGTCTAGTCAGTAGAAGAGAGAGAACTGGCTGCATAGTCAGCAGAGGAGAGAGAACTGGCTGCATAGTCAGTAGAGGAGAAAGAACTGGCTAGCCAGTAGAGGAAAGAGAACTGGCTGCCTAGTCAGTAGAAGAGAGAGAACTGGCTGCATAGTCAGCAGAGGAGAGAGAACTGGCAGCATAGTTAGTAGAAGAGAGAGACCTGGCTGCATAGTCAGTAGAAGAGAGAGACTGGCTACATAGTTAATAGAACAGAGAGACATGGCTGCATAGTCAGTAGAAGAGAGAGACCTGGCTGCATAGTCAGTAGAAGAGAGAGACCTGGCTGCATAGTCAGTAGAACAGAGAGACCTGGCTGCATAGTCAGTAGAAGAGAGAGACTGGCTGCATAGTCAGTAGAAGAAAGAGACCTGGCTGCATAGTCAGTAGAAGAGAGAGACTGGCTGCATAGTCAGTAGAAGAGAGAGACTGGCTGCATAGTTAGTAGAAGAGAGAGACCTGGCTTAAGAGTCAGTATAAGAGAGAGACCTGGCTAAGTATGTTGATGTTAGACAGACTGAAATAGAGAACAGGAAGAAACCTGCCATGAATGGAACCACATCCACCATGAGCAAAGGAAGAGTGGTCATGGAGGCTAGCTGTGGATGTGCACATTTCCTTATGTTAAATAAGGTCCATCATGCAATTAATTAGAGGTTACAATCGAAACTAAGCTATTGGTGTAAAGATGCAGAAAGTACTTTCTGTCGTAGTTGCTAGCACACTGGGAAGAATTTCCACTCCAGCAATGCTGAGATGCCCTCAGAAGGTTCTTCAGTTTTGCACTCAATTTCTAGATACAATATGCATAGTTGGCAAGCAACTGCAACATGACTGTGTCTTGACTTCTGGAGTGAAAGGGCTTGCCTGAAGACTTGACAACTCTGCAACCATCACTGGAGAAACTGAAGCACAATTGAAGCTAATCATGAATCTGTAGTACAATGACCACTGGATTCCCCCGTAGATAATGTAATTACTCGAGTTCCGATTGCGAAAACATTACTATTGTTTACTTATCTAATTGCTTCCATTAGCTGTTGACATTTGATATTGCATGTTGTTAATGTAGGGCATTGGCAGCAAAGTTCTCGGCCGGTCGGGCTGGGTGGCAGGTCAGGGGGTCGGGGCATCTAATCAAGGCATCACAGAGCCTCTTGAATCAGACGGACAGCTGCCATCGGTCAAGAGGGGCCTTGGGTACGTCAATCCCCTCTATTATATAACCTGTGACAACTGACTTGTAACTTTGTTCATTATCTGTAATAGCTATCGAGGAGAGAAACTGGAGAGGCAAGCCCGTACTTCTACAAAGAAAAGGAAACTGATGAAAGACGTGATCATATCTACCATCTATGACACACCAGAAGAGGTGCAGTCTACGATTCTTAGAAGTGCACCTCCTTCAGTATTGAAGCACAGAACTGTTACCTTCCAGCGCGGAGGCACGTTGAGGAATGAAGAGAATGCTTTTGAGATACCCAGCAAGACTCAACATTTAGACCACAAGAGAATTATGTAGCTAGCAATGGTTCTGTTGTATCTTATATATGCATAGCTAATATGCCAGAACCTTCACTCCTTACATTATGATGAAGCACTGTATCAGTGTGTGTATCAAAGTTACAGGGTCACTGGCTAATATGTACTCCGTATTGCACATGTGTGAAGCAGGTTGATGCATCAGTTTGGTAGGGAGGTTGTGAGTATATAGGTACATCTTGAGTCCAGATTTAGAGAATTTTGAAATTCCTTCCCCCCCCCCTCCCCGTTATTATATTTTATCGTCATCACCTCATCATTATATTTATTCATTATTTAATGCGCAAACAACTCGAAGCTGGAAACATCAACTATTACTGTTATAGTTCTAGGCAGCTCTAGATAAGTGTTTATAGCTGTAGGCAGCTCTAGATAAGTGTTTATAGCTGTAGGCAGCTCTAGATAAGTGTTTATAGCTCTAGGTAGCCTCTAGATAAGTGTTTATAGCTCTAGGCAGCTCTAGATAAGTGTTTATAGCTCTAGGCAGCTCTAGATAAGTGTTTATAGAGCTCTAGATAAGTGTTTATAGCTCTAGGTAGCTCTAGATAAGTGTTTATAGCTCTAGGCAGCCTCTAGATAAGTGTTTATAGCTCTAGGCAGCCTCTAGATAAGTGTTTATAGCTCTAGGCAGCTCTAGATAAGTGTTTATAGCTCTAGGTAGCTCTAGATAAGTGTTTATAGCTCTAGGCAGCCTCTAGATAAGTGTTTATAGCAGGAGGCAGCTCTAGATAAGTGTTTATAGCTCTAGGCAGCCTCTAGATAAGTGTTTATAGCTCTAGATAAGTGTTTATAGCTCTAGGCAGCCTCTAGATAAGTGTTTATAGCAGGAGGCAGCTCTAGATAAGTGTTTATAGCTCTAGGCAGCTCTAGATAAGTGTTTATAGCTCTAGGCAGCTCTATATAAGTGTTTATAGCTCTAGGTAGCTCTAGATAAGTGTTTATAGCTCTAGGTAGCCTCTAGATAAGTGTTTATAGCTCTAGGCAGCTCTAGATAAGTGTTTATAGCTCTTGGCAGCTCTAGATAAGTGTTTATAGCTCTAGGCAGCTCTAGATAAGTGTTTATAGCTCTAGGCAGCTCTAGATAAGTGTTTATAGCTCTAGGCAGCTCTAGATAAGTGTTTATAGCTCTAGGCAGCTCTAGATAAGTGTTTATAGCTCTAGGCAGCTCTATATAAGTGCAGGAGGCAGCTCTAGATAAGTGTTTATAGCTCTAGGCAGCTCTAGATAAGTGTTTATAGCTCTAGGCAGCTCTAGATAAGTGTATAGCTCTAGGCAGCTCTAGATAAGTGTATAGCTCTAGGCAGCTCTAGATAAGTGTATAGCTCTAGGCAGCTCTAGATAAGTGTTTATAGCTGTAGGCAGCTTTAGATAAGTGTTTATAGCTCTAGGCAGCCTCTAGATAAGTGTTTATAGCTCTAGGCAGCTCTAGATAAGTGTTTATAGCAGGAGGCAGCTCTAGATAAGTGTTTATAGAGCTCTAGATAAGTGTTTATAGCTCTAGGCAGCTCTAGATAAGTGTTTATAGCTCTAGGCAGCCTCTAGATAAGTGTTTATAGCTCTAGGCAGCCTCTAGATAAGTGTTTATAGCTCTAGGCAGCTCTAGATAAGTGTTTATAGCTCTAGGCAGCTCTAGATAAGTGTTTATAGAGCTCTAGATAAGTGTTTATAGCTCTAGGCAGCTCTATATAAGTGTTTATAGCTCTAGGTAGCTCTAGATAAGTGTTTATAGCTCTAGGCAGCCTCTAGATAAGTGTTTATAGCTCTAGGCAGCTCTAGATAAGTGTTTATAGCTCTAGATAAGTGTTTATAGCTCTAGGCAGCCTCTAGATAAGTGTTTATAGCAGGAGGCAGCTCTAGATAAGTGTTTATAGCTCTAGGCAGCTCTAGATAAGTGTTTATAGCTCTAGGCAGCTCTATATAAGTGTTTATAGCTCTAGGTAGCTCTAGATAAGTGTTTATAGCTCTAGGTAGCCTCTAGATAAGTGTTTATAGCTCTAGGCAGCTCTAGATAAGTGTTTATAGCTCTAGGCAGCTCTAGATAAGTGTTTATAGAGCTCTAGATAAGTGTTTATACCTCTAGGCAGCTCTAGATAAGTGTTTATAGCTCTAGGCAGCCTCTAGATAAGTGTTTATAGCTCTAGATAAGTGTTTATAGCTGTAGGCAGCCTCTAGATAAGTGTTTATAGCTCTAGGTAGCTCTAGATAAGTGTTTATAGCTCTAGGCAGCCTCTAGATAAGTGTTTATAGCAGGAGGCAGCTCTAGATAAGTGTTTATAGCTCTAGGCAGCCTCTAGATAAGTGTTTATAGCTCTAGATAAGTGTTTATAGCTCTAGGCAGCCTCTAGATAAGTGTTTATAGCAGGAGGCAGCTCTAGATAAGTGTTTATAGCTCTAGGCAGCTCTAGATAAGTGTTTATAGCTCTAGGCAGCTCTATATAAGTGTTTATAGCTCTAGGTAGCTCTAGATAAGTGTTTATAGCTCTAGGTAGCCTCTAGATAAGTGTTTATAGCTCTAGGCAGCTCTAGATAAGTGTTTATAGCTCTAGGCAGCTCTAGATAAGTGTTTATAGAGCTCTAGATAAGTGTTTATACCTCTAGGCAGCTCTAGATAAGTGTTTATAGCTCTAGGCAGCCTCTAGATAAGTGTTTATAGCTCTAGATAAGTGTTTATAGCTGTAGGCAGCCTCTAGATAAGTGTTTATAGCTCTAGGCAGCTCTAGATAAGTGTTTATACCTCTAGGCAGCTCTAGATAAGTGTTTATAGCTCTAGGCAGCTCATAAGTTTGCTGCTCTCTTCGTTGTTGTGGGAGTGATGAACAAGCTGTGGGTATGGTTGCCTGTTCATCTTTTATCAACTCTATAGGTGCTGTCACTGCTCAGTATAAAGTAGCAGTGCACTAAAGTTTGGCCGTCTTGGTTAGCCTCCTAATGTCATATCCCCAGCTATTGGCAAGACCAACACAACCAATATGCAAGGAATCTTGATTGGATTAGATCAATGCACTTGTAGACAGTGTCCCTGTGAGGTGTGGATTATAATGATGTTGGCCAACATGCTCTCACATTTCATTAACAGCTTATGAAAAATGCTCTTCTGTCTGAAGCCTAATTTCGACACCATACTGAGCATGATCACTAGGCAAGTGTTACATATTTCTACCCAATTCACACACAGCACACTAAAATGTGGGAGTAAACAATAGTTAACCAAGCAACGAGATTCATGAACTGCATCCACTTATCACCCACCCCTTTTAGGTTGAGCTTGAACAAAACCAGCTGCCACAAAAGAACTCTGAGCCGCTATTGATAAGGAAGGCGTGTGTGGCTAGTGGTGTCTAGAAGGACCCCACCCCAGACTCGGCTTACAATTAGAGAAAGCATTAAAAACTGACATTTTTTCAGCAATTACTGCTTTGTGGTCTGCACTTTAGTGAATCTGTTTACACTCACCTAATGTCTTCCTGTTTTCTCTGGTCCAAGTGTAGTTGTGTTCAGGCACTTTGTTGCATTCGGATGCAAGCCCCCAGTCTGACTGGGGTGATAGTCCAAACAGTTCCTCTCACACCAACAATGAGATTCATTTCCTTTAATTAACTTCTTCCACACCCTATGCGAAGTTGGCTGGTTGGTGGGACATAATTACTCATCAAGTTGTGCACACTGTGATTGGATGAAATTATAGCTGAATTGGCATCACCACTGTTAATTATCTCATTGTGTCAATTGGTGACAATGCAATATACTTCTTTTGCTTGCAGCAGGCATAGTTTTAATCAAAGCATTGTGGAATTCTGATCAAGTCCTTCCTCCATTGGGCGTGACATATCAACACTATCAAAACTCCAATGCCACCACATGTTGTCAACTATGTTGCATTGTTGACACATGATATGATTAAATGTATAGCCTTGCCTCACCTTACAACACTCCGGGATGGCTACGCCTATGCAATGTTGAGCACACAAGACAAACAGTGCCGCTGTAGGTCAAGGTACATGAGAAAACAAACTTGAAACTACATGGTTACATGGAATGCTTCACCACCAGAGGCCGGGCAGGCCGACAGGTTCAGCAAAATATCCCCAAGGATGGGTTTCAAGTTGTTGGGAGAGAAGGAAAATACTTCTAGCAAGCTGCAAAGGTCTGGGAATATTCCCGAGCACCGACTGCCTTTCAGGGAGAGAAGAAATGTTGCAAGAAAATGCTTTATGCTGCCACAGAAAAGACATTTTGTGTTCAAAATGGCTGTATATGTTCACCAGCATGCAACACAAGCAGACCACTAGCATTTAACAATTACATTTCTTTGTGCAAGTCACGTGCCTAATGACTATTTTAATGAAGCACTTTGTTATAGAAACTTGTTAGAAAAATAAATTGGCTGTGGTGACAAACAAATTCTTCTCCACATTGACTTGGCCAATGATAGCTTGGTAATTAGTCCCTACATCCCAAATCATGTCATAACTCAATTACAATTGATATTCCTTATAAAAACTAACTTGGCTAAAATAATATTATATGATGCTCACCTTCAAGTCACAGTTAATGGAAATAAATACAATAAACATTTGAAGGGGAAAAAGTGTCGTTTGTTTCATATATAACACGTACCAAATATGAGGCATCATGCAATACATCAAGTTCATATATACATCAAGTGCAGCACAATAATTATTGGCATAACTACTGCATGGAAGAGGTGACAGTCAATCAAGCCTTGCAGTGGTCAGCATGCTGGTCCCAATTTCTTAGCTAAAGAAAGAAGAGAGAAAAGTGAACACAACATAGTAGCTTTCAGGCAGTATAAAATAGTTGTAGAAAACGAGGGGGGAAATGCGGTCTATTGTATAGAAATGAACTTTCAATATTCTTCTAATGCATTTCAGGCTTTCATATATAGCTTATGATTTCATAGCTTCTGAATTTGAGACATACTCCCAAATTCCTTTCTGAGGTAATCGTTTTGACTTGATATCAACCACTCAAACTTCAATTATTCTGTACAACTGAGCTCTTTCAACAATCCTGCATTTATTAATTATCTATGTATCTAATTATCTGTGTAATACCTGGCAGTCTCTGCCGCAGTACCATTCATGGCGGCAGCCCGAGCACAGGAAGGTAGCATTCTTTCCACATTTGGCACACATTTTGTTGGGCTTTTTACTCTTGTACTTAATGGATAGCGATGCAGGTTTATTACTTGTCGAGGATGCTGCGGCCAACATCTTTTGCTGCCATTGCTTGTGGCGCTCATCCAGAGATGAGCATGACGGAAGAGCCACTAGGTTCTGGTTTATTGCATGTTGGTGTTCAGGAATGTGACTCTTTGTCAATCCCAGAGTTGGAAGGGCCATAGCTGTAACAAGACCTCCTGGAAGGGTTTTGGTTGTAACGACATCTCCTGGAAGGGTTTTACTTGTAACAGGAACCCTGTTAACCACCGTCTGATCAGATTGGAAGGGTAGAGCAGGAATAGCTGTGGAACTGCTGGGGTAAGACGTCTCGGCTGCACTTGTGTGCGGCGGTTGGCTGGAAATGGCATAGAGTGTAGGGTATTTTAAGTTAGAAGTGAGAGGTTGCAAAATGTACTGTTGCTTCTGTGAGCCTCCGTGCAACACTGAAGTAGGAATATACGGCGAGCTGGCAGAAGAAGGCATGCTGTGAGTGCCAGCCAACACTGGTGTGGTGGCTGGCTTAGGAGCAATCGGTCTTGTGGTCACTGCTTGTACCTGGGCCTTGCCATCCACAAACTGATTCCCAATGAGTACCTTAGCCTTCCAAGCCTCCTTGCTGTTTTTATACTGAATAGCATTTGCTTGAAACTTCTCCCAAGCCTCGTTGAAGGCCGACACGAGCATGGTCTCACTAAACGTATTGAACGCATCGCCTATCTTCTTCTGAATGGATTGAATGTCTTCTGCTCTGATTTTCTTTCTAATATATTCTTCCTTTTTGGCTGCTGCTGTTGAAAGAATATTGTTAGGGAGCGGTACCGCAGGCTCAGACCCTACAGTGGCATCGGGAGACATCACGTAGGCATATTGCTGAAGCATGCTTGCTGGGATGACATGTGACAGGCCATTGCCATCGTTGTAGACCTGCAGAAACTGTGGATCTCCTCCTTCCCCTTGCTTCTGCAAGGCTTCAGACGAAGACATAGGTAGAGCGTTGACTATGGCAAAAGGTTTGGCTGCGCTGACATTTGTGGAGTGTACTTGCTTTGACGTCATCGATGTCATCATATCTGGATTAACAGAGGCATAATACAAGGGGGGCCCACTTGATGAGGGATGGGTACTGGATTTGGACCTGCAATGGACCGCCAGAGGCACCCTCTGGTATCGATTATGTGCCGATATAGCATGTGCTGGAGACTTCAACCCCACTCTTTGGTCAAGAACAGGAGGGGTTGTTGCTTGGACTTGGTGACTGGCAAAATTAGCAACTGGCAATGCAGGAGCACACAGAGCAACTGTCTTAGAGTGTGTGAGATGAGCACAAGCCGCACCCTTGGACAGCTCCTGGACAAGAAACAATACCCGAGTTATTCCCCCTCCCAGATGAAACCCAACCAAACCATTAAGAGGGCTAATACTGGGAGAGGTAGCAAATACAACAGCAACAAATGTGGTCAGATTCACATGCCCTAGCTCCTGGGCACCAAACTATTAGAAGCTGCAGCCAAGTTCAGCAGCATGGCATGACACTGACCTGTTATTAAGATTATGCTATACATATGACAAGAGATGAAGGAAGATACTGAGCAAACATATCATGCGACACTCAATGAATTGAACACAGCATGATGAATTTGAATTCTGGTCACCTTCCAACAATGATGTGAATATCATTAACAGAGCCAAGAAGAAGATGCTACTTCAAAAGTCAGCAAGTTAGTTTTTCATACAAAACTATCATAAGATACTTAGTTACCTTGGGAGTGATTATTGTGATGACCTTGGTCAGGCTAGTAGTACATTAAACTACTTCTAAGACCCACTTCTCAGCACTGCTTTGGCAACAGTAGCTGCACAGGCAAGCACTAGTCCTGTCACAGTTCTCCATTATTTTCGTTTGCCTACAGCCTCTCATTATCACAACATTCCCTCCCTCCCTCTCCCGAGAGACTGGAAGTGAACTTTTCATGGCTCATTTACTTAACCACGGCACATATTCCTTATATGGATAGTCCAATACTCATTTCTCCTTAATTAGCTCAAGTCATCAAATAACAGCGTGCAGTGGCTAACGATTTGATTACAGTGCAGGGCAAAAACTGCTAAGAATACTCTTGCTGAAGCCATCCGAAACGTTTGTTGCCAAAACTTTCCTAAAAAGGAATCACCTTGTATTGACACTGCAGGTTGTTCTGACAACAGTTTTGGCAATCATAGAAATGGGAATAAAAATAAAACTCGTTTCTTACCAAGGTGGGTTTAAAATAGATATGGCTACTCTGTGATGCTATAGCTAGCTACAGTGAAGCTAACTTTCAGTCTCTCCCTTGAGAGAACAGTGTATGTCATACTCAGAATGACCAACAAAGGGCAACCATAGGAGAGGTTGGGATTGTAATGATATTTATATTTGCCTGCATGCAGAGCCAACCATGAATCCCCAAAAAGTTACAGAAATTCATAACTCTGGTCTTCCCAATAGTCAGCTCTCTCTCTCTCTGACTTTGTATCTTTCAATGCTAGTTATAGGCAAATATTGCATGACAAGCTCTCCTAGCTTCAGTGTCATAATTATGTGTACCTCTTATATATGCATAATCATTCTCTCTTGCTCACCTAAAACTCCATTTCCTATTCCCCTTCCTTGAGTGCATAATTTACACAATTACAAAAGCAATTAGTCACTAAAGGGCTTCACTAAACCACATTAGAAGCACTTGGTACGACTCTGCCAATGTCGAGTTAGATAGTTGCTAAATCACTTTTGAGCAAATTATCAAGTACAATGGAGCTCCTAACCCCGGCAGTCTAAATTTTTTTGATTGGACATCTAATACTGACACATTTCAGGTGTGAAGTATGGCATTGATTCTGAGGGACAACTGGTAAAACCTTTACTTACGGCAGGTGGCAGTGGTGGTGGGAGGTGTCTAGAGCTGGGCCTACACAGAGCAGAATCCCTTCTGCTAGAGACCTCTTTAGAGGGTTCCACTCCTGTAATAATCACATCAGGATCAGCACTGCTAGTAGACCCAGTACTGCTGAGCTTCTCAGTCATGTCATCATGTGCAGTCTTCTTTGCAGCCAACTCAACAGCCTTTGATACCAGCATCGCAACTGAAGTATGATGATCATTGTCCATGCCATCTGAAACCAAGTCACCTCTAACACTGTTATCAGGAGAATCTCGTTTACCTGAGTATCCCACATTCCCAATTGAGGTAGAAGAGCCCAGAGAAGCAAGCTCACTATCTAGGGGTGTCATCTGACCACATTCCCTTCCAAGTTTGTTAGGGGAAAGAATTTGAAGCTTGACCTTGGAGTGGGTGCGTGCACTTGTGGTACCAGGCGTTCCAGCTATGTTAGGACGTGGGCTTTTAATGAACAACTTTGAAGGCCGTGGCTTCATCGTGATTGCCACATCTTCCTTGCCACTTGATTGTACAGGAAGAGAATTAGTCACTGAAGGCACATCAGAAACAGGGCTGTTTTGTTTAGACAAATTAGTTCCCTCTCTATTGATAGCAGGCTGAGTGGCACCATGCTCTTCATCAACCACAAGTACAGGATGAGTTTTTTTTGCGGTTTTGGTGTCAGTGCCTTCCATCTCAGAATCAGGATTTCTATCAGGATTTGTGGTCATAGAAGGCAACATTACACAGCTGGTATCACAGGCTTCTTTGTCTATGGAGCCACTACTGATAGAAACCTCCTGTTTACAACAATTAGCACTAGAATTACATGTGGTTGGATCCTCTTCAGCACCGATGTTACTGGTTTGAGTTGTGGTCCCGTCAAAAGCACCACTCTTCATCTCCGTGTCCCTTCCTTCTTCAAGTCCACTACCATTTACAGCATCAGCATCAGAAGTTTGCTGCACAGATGAGAGCAGAGCCGAGTTAGCAGTAGGAACAGGTGCACATGGGTCGGTGAACAGAGTCTCCACGGAAGGTTGCTCAGCCATGTCATCTTTAAGAACAGGAGATGCCAACTTGGAGCTGGTACCAGCCAAACAAGGAGAAGATGTTGCTTCGTCTATGACCACCGACTTCTCTGGAAGCTGAGCAGCTGAAATTTTTCTTAAGCCGACCAATTCTGGGTTGTTGGCAGCATATGGTCTTATTGGGTTTTCAGAGATTCCTACATCCGCTAGAGTTAATAGCCGACTACTAGCAGTGACGATGCGGGACAAATCCAATCTTGAAGGGGGTGAAGCCGGAGCAGGAGTAGGTTGCTGCTTTGCTGATTCACATTTGACCAAATCCGACATGAGAACGTCATCACTCTCAACAGCGGAGGAAATTTTCGAGCTCAGTGAAGGTGCATCCAGCGATGGAAGGGAGCCAATGGAAGACAAGGGACTCTTCAAGCTACGTTTTGTCTCTACTTCCCCTGGAAGGCTTAATGAGACGTGCAAGGCTTTATTTTCATGCTTGGACCTTTGCTGACTCACAATCAAACTGGAGTCCTCACCAACTTCTTCTTTGTTGCGAGGTGATGATATGTCGCAAGAACCCCCCACAAAAAATGGTGAATCTAGCCTAGTCACAGATACAGTGTGTGACTCGACTGAAGATCGTTTTATCCTCTTTTGGTAAAGTGTGGAGTACTTTTTTCGCTTCCTGCTTGAAGGCAGGCTTTCTAGAACACCACCATCTTCATCCTCTGACAGACTTCGTTCATCCTTGGAGTTAGGAGGTTCTGGTCCTAAGCCATGGGAGCCAGAGGATGCATTTTTCACCAAACTGGAAGCCTTGGGTGATGTAGGTGTGGCGGTTCGTAAGCTCATCCTCCTATCATTTGCAAGATTCCCGAGTTGGGAGGTTCGGTGTTTCTACACAACATAAATAAGTTTGAGTCAAGAGAAACCCCGACAATGCAACACCTACCACGCTCTAATGAGTTATTTGTACCAGTTCTTGTCTGTTAATGAAAGGGCATAGTTGAGTAGATAACTGACTGCCACTTTGGAATCAACATGCCCCCCCCCCCCCCCCAAAAAAAAGTGCATTTCTAACAGTTACAAAATGCCAGGGTCAGATAGATACAGAAAAAACTAAGAACTACATAAAACGTTGGCTACCTTTATCTTTTTCGGGACTCGACTTTTATTTGGTGACAATTCCTCCCCTTCCGACTCCATTCCAACGACTTGGTCATCGCTGTTGATTGACTCATTGTCGTCAGAAAGAAGATTCTGCAAGACATCCAGAGACTCTGTGAGAAAGGGACACTTTGCTCCACGATGACAGTAAGAGCAGTTCCATGGACTATCCAGTTGCAGAGCACTTGCTGGTATAATGGGGTTGTGACACTTCTGATGGAAACCTACAAAAAAATAATCACATACTCTGTACGTTCTCTCCGAGGGAAAAAAACAATTAGAAAAATATTTGTGTCTTGGGACATTTACATAACTGTCCAAAATCAATGACTTAATAACTGAGCAACAGGAATGATGTAGCTTACTTACCTATGCCACACATGTCACACAAAACTATTTCATTGGGTGATTCAGAATCATCTCTTTTGCACTTAATGCAAATAATGTCAGTAGTCGTCTCATCCACTACATGATGTTACAACAGCACATAATTATAATAAACACATAATTATAATAAATAATGATGGTTCCCCAATCACATGAGTAAGTGTCATATAAAAGTAATTAATGTATTATATTTTCACTTTACTCGGGAGTATAGGCCTTTCAAGAGTGCTAACTCAACTTGTAGCTAGCACCCCTCGCAATCAGTTCAATGATTAATTTGTTCTGGATTTTGTTCTTCTGTCATCTTTTCCCAATTACAAAGGCCAGTCTTCCATTTCAAATGCCAAGGACTGAAAGCCAATATGCCACATCCAGTCTCAAAACTAATCGGGTTTCCTTAGATCACAGATGACACTCTTTCGTTTATGGCCCAATACTTACCACTGTGGATCTGCGTGAAGTCCGCTTCGTCCTGGGACTTATCATCAAATACCACCACACACTTCTCCCGCCTGTGATATATATGCTTGATCTTAGCGAAGTAGACCATGCCGTCTGTCCATTTCACCAGAACCAGATCTCCTTTGTTGAATGCAAACGTCCTCTTTCTTCTAACCCCCTGTCGGACATGGCCAGAAGTTAAACCCAAGCTACTCATGACGGCTAGTCAGCTAGCTAAGAGAGAAGCAACTGAATTATGATATTACAAAAGCAGACTATCTTGACGCAGATAACCTTCGTACAGTTTTACGGCGAGACTCCTAGGCGAGGAAGTTGAAACCACATCACTTTCCTTTCCGTTTACAAAAAGCTTGAAATTAGCTGGGTATACGGCAATTTTATACCACATATAGCTGTAATTAGTGTTCTCGCGAACCAGCCGTTTTGGGGGAGGAGACTGGTGAACCAATCGAATGTCTTCATAAACACAACACGTAGGGTACAAATAATGAACCTCCTCTCTCCCCCACGGAAGAAGAGAAGAACTAGGTGAGATCCAGAGTTTTGGGACCCTGGATGGTAGAATCTTAATCCACTATAGTGAAAGTGCAGTAGCTAGCTGGTTGTAGTCTTGACATATATGGTGTGATGATTGTTGTTTCATGTTCCTAACTGTACTGAATAGTGTTTTTCTATCAGTGTGTGTATAAATACTGAAACTACTTCATTTTGTTGTTGCAGAAGTCCAGTCTGTCAGCTACTTTGCAGAGGTTATATCAGTAGCTTCCAGAGATGGGTAGATATGTACAGAAAGGAACATTTTGTTAGGTATTAGTTACAGGGTCTTTAAGCAACATGGTCAATATTAGGGGTATAAAAAATAATGATGCATTGAAACTGAATGACATACATACATATTTGCTAGAACTCAACAATGTTCAAACTGTTAGTAACTTCGCTTATTATGTTCCTAGCAATTCCCATAGCCAATTCCTAAAAGAAGGGGAAAAAGACGAGCAAGTTAAGATCATAAATACCCTGTCCTTGCTGGGTGTATGTATGCATTGCCATTTAAAACCAGACATACACAAAGGCCATGCGAGCAAGCAAAACCATCCACTTATAAAACGTGCTATAAAGACAACGACGTCACCATGCAGCAAAGGTAATGCCAACTATTCCACCGGAATAGACGTGTATTTTAAAAGGAGCACTATTTATCCAAGTATCACCTCAGCTTTTTTTCGTTTCCTCATAGCCCTTGCTGAAGCACTCCATGTATGGCTTGTATCTAAAAAAAGCAACAACAAAAATCCAGGTGTTTAATTAAGAACTAAGCACTTGTATCAAATGATATTGCACTGCACCTTTCTTGGTAGAAAGAGACTCTATTTCAGATATGTATTCACCAAACTCATTCATAAAGCCCAGTCTGAACCTGTGCATGCAGAACAACACACACCCATAAGGTGGTATAGCTTTATGCCAAAACTAAAATTAATAACATTCACAACAATATCATATGGAATTGTTGACTACTGAGATGCAACAATTGTTACACACGTATATCATAAATATACTCACACCACACACAGTGGCGATTTTCCATGCAGAAAGGCAACCAGAAAGTGATTTGGAAATCTTACTGTAAAAAAGGTCTCTCCCACAGTGAGTTTGGGTCATCCAAGTCCCTTCCTTGAATGTGAGTACTTGAAGGAGGCACCCTGGCTTTGGTGCTCCTGCTCCTATTAGCATCACACTTCCTATGCGAGGCTGTATCTCCCACATGATCAGCCTGCGATAATTCATCCTCTTTATTGGACATGTGAACCAATTCATTAAGAAACCTCAAGTAAATGGAGCTCTCCTTGAATGCTGCATAGTACACCTGCAAAAGAGTACAACAACTGACTACATTCCACATGGGGACAAGTCACTCGAAGGTTTAATCTCAGCTCAAGCTAATGGCATTCAGTCACTACAGCAAGTGCAATTAAAAAAAAGTGTAGCCTCCATCAAGACAAACAAGCCTTCAGAAGTATATTAATCTACAAAACTACCTCGTTCATTTTGTGGAAAGCTACTAATTGTGGCCTCAAGAATGAGTCGGCCCTCGGTCCGCGTTCATCACATATTCTGTTCTCTACATCAATTCTCACACTGTCTTCCATCTCCAGTGGCTCAGTAGCTTGGAGAGACAGATATCTAAAACAGAAAGAAATTGTATTCCACAAGTTTATTTTGGCTGTCTGAAATAGGCAGCCTACAAGTCTACCTGATTGCAGCCCTTATTCATCAACACACACACATTTCACCTTTGATGGATCATGATGAAGTAATCAATGACACATGATGTGAACCCATGACATTGACAGATGTTCAATTAGTGAATGGTCAATTATGCCACCTGTAACTTTGGAATTACAACTTGCTGTGGTTTAGGTGTCTATATATAGACATAACCAAGCTATTGTTCCTTGGATAACCCTTGTTCCTGTAACTCAGTGACTACAATAGTAGTTGTACACCTGCTCCAATAGCTCTTCAATTTGCAGTGCTTCAATGTTTCCTGAGATCATTACTTCACTTCCAGGTTCCCAATAAGGAACAAGTTGACAACTCATGCACTTTTCCCTTTCCTTGGTTATGTCTGAGAAATTGATTAGATATAAAAATAACACGCAAGTGAGTTTATGTTTTAACACCTGTGCCACACTTGGGCTAATTGTAAAACAGACACTTTCTAAAATAACTGTTGCAGCTGTCTGGAGTTAGTTAGCGCTTGCATATATGGTGGTGTAGAATCAACATCAAACCTTCCATTCCCTCCCCCCTCCCACACACTTTATTTTTTGTAATCAGGCCTTATATGAGAAGAGTACACTAGTACTTTCTATATTGGTTTGATCAAATGGCAGATGGCAACCACTCTCCCTTCCCAAACCAAAGCTCATATATCAGCTAAAACTCACATCAGACCATTCCTAGCTCTGTAAATGGCAGATTTGGCTGCTATTAGCTCTAAAAAGATTCCCAGTGTGTCTTGAATCCCTCAGTAAAGTAGTAACTGGCAGACAAAACACACACACACCAAAAAAAAAAATTCGCCAGTCGTAAGAATAGTCTTTGTTTTGTATAATGGCTTACAATAAATTCATTCATAGAAACTTTAGCACCAGAAGTCTCCAAGTGTTCCAATGAACATCCATGACTAGTCTCGTTGGCTTCAAAAGCAAAAATGGTGATTTAAAGAGAAACCGCATTAAGTACTCTGTTTCTTGATTGGATTGAAAATGTGTGGGTAGCATTGCATATCAATGAAGTTAGCCAATGTGCCATTTTATGATCAGAATATTGTCCTCCACACGACTGAAGGTATAAGCAGACTGAATGACACAAACTTAGTTACACTTTTTAGTTTGTGGAGTTCTCGATCCTGGGTAACCGTTTCCAAGCCCAAAACGCAGCTGTAGGTGATGCTCTACTAAAACATCTGCTGTTTGGTTGGTGGAGTTCTCCTGTGCAACTGTTACCAAGTCCTTGGAGGAGGCAGTAGCTGACCCTACATGGGCACAGTCAACAATAGCAACAAGGCATGAGTTCTCCTGCAACTGTGATCAAGTCCTTGAAGGAGGCAGTAACTGACCCTACATGGGTACAGTCAACAATAGCAACAAGACATGTCCTTGGAGGAGGCTGTAGCTGATCCTACATGAGTACGGTCAACAAGATATGGTATATGCTGATATGTGTAGTATCTAATGGTTTTAGAGCTCTGAATTGGACTTTGTAGAACTCTGTGTAGTCTTCCGCTGCTCAACTGCAGAAAAACAAAACGAATGGGAAAAAAGTCTTGGACACATCATTTTTATTTAAAAACAAGCAACTACTTGATATAGGGTTTGCCTATTAAAGAAGAAAGGAAACAGGACTGGACACATCTTGACCACAACCAGTTAGATCCATTTAAAACACTGTACACTAATATTATAAAATGGTATATGATCTAACTGGTTGAGGTCCACATGGGCACTGTCTTGTTGCCTTTCTTTTCCAACAATCCCATGTAGATGTGTTTTTAAATAAAAACATTTTTGTTCTTGTTCTGCACATAGTATCCATCTAGTGTGCTGTATTTGGTGATGTAATCATTTCCTATCTAAATATGAATGTGTCATCGGCCCTGTATACCAAAGGCAAGTGAATTGAATTAAAGTGTTCCTGTTAGTAACTGTGAGCAATAGAGCAGCTAACCTTGCTTGTTCCTTTATCATTCAAGTTGTATTGCCTTGAAGACCTCACTATCAAGCAACCCTTGTAATGTGATCTGCTGAAACCCTAAGCTGTCTGCATCTAATCGAATTAATTAACTTGGCGAGTACTACTACAATTTGCCCAAACAGAGCACATATTGGAACTAGATTATCTAGTGCATCTAGAAGCTCTAAAAATGGCCAATAATAATAATAATAATAATAATAATAATAATAATAATAATAATAATAATAATAATAATAATAATAATAATAATAATAATAATAATAATAATAATAAATAATAATAATAATAATAATAATAATAATAATAATAATAATAATAATAATAATAATAATAATAATAATAATAATAATAATAATAATAATAATAATAATAATAATAATAATAATAATAATAATAATAATAATAATAATAATAATAATAATAATAATAATAATAATAATAATAATAATAATAATAATAATAATAATAATAATAATAATAATAATAATAATAATAATAATAATAATAATAATAATAATAATAATAATAATAATAATAATAATAATAATAATAATAATAATAATAATAATAATAATAATAATAATAATAATAATAATAATAATAAAATTATTATAAACAAACAAGCACACCAACAAACATAAAAGACAAGCCATTACTTTTGTCCATCACCCAACATGGGCATGAGCTTATAAATATAAATATTATACACACATTATACATGAAAGATTTTACTTGATGTTTCAACCTGTTGTATATGACTATGGCATCTGTTGTATCCACGTGCACGTCTGAGATGTGGTCAGGACAGGAGAGCTGGTTGTGGAAATGATCAGACATCATCCAGAATTGGAGTAGAAATAATGCATGTTCCTGTTCCATGAACTGCACAGGAAAAAGCAACAACACCAAAGACACCTTCTAGCACAAGCAATTCAACAATAACAACTACAGTTAGGAAGGGATAATTAACCAATTATGTAATTGGGGAATGCCAAATAAGACAGTGTGTGCAGTGCCTAATTGTGGATCATCGTGTACCATATGTTTACAAGTACAAGCATTCAACATGTGTGCTTTGGTCACACACACAACACATATTGGGCCGGGACATTTTACTGACCGAACCAAAATACTGTTCTTAACAAGTTGGTGTTGAGGCCTCATAAATGCTATTAGCCAAGCAAGGCCAATAAACATTATCTCTGTTTTCTGAAAACATAGTTTGCAAGACTGCACCCAAAGATATTGTGAGAGTTTATGTAAAACTAATGAGCAATAGCTTAGTGGAAGTTTTCACTTGAATGGGAATACAGAAGACTACATCCTTCTTGTACGGTTGAAACAGACTGGCTACATGTCACCATAGCTGTAGATGAATGGTGTTCAAAAAGGAATTTGGTATGTGTAGTTGTGCTCAGAATTTTTTTGTTTCAGCTACACATGCCCATTCACTGAATCAGTGCGAGATATCTGTAGTCAGGTTCGAGTTCCATTTGTCGGTAATAATAATAACACAGCTTCCCTGAACTCATTGGATAACTGCCGAATAACTGAAGTGTCAATGTGCTCTATAAATATATACACCATCCACTACATATGACTTGGGAAGTGCCAGAGGCATGAATGTCATTCTACATATTATAATAATAAAATAAATAAATAAATAAAGTTCATTTGTCTACATAGTATGGCTTGTCAACAATGATTAAAGTTTTTCAAATTCTGAGAAATTAAGAATCCCGAGAAGTTTGTGACAATAATTATATCTTGCATTTTGCAGGACACAAGACCCTCATATCATATGTAGGTGTGTTACACTAAGTAGAGCACGAGCAGTTGTGAGGCTAAAGATAACTATCAACAATAATTATATCTTGCATTTTGCAGGACACAAGACCCTCATATCATATGTAGGTGTGTTACACTAAGTAGAGCACGAGCAGTTGTGAGGCTAAAGATAACTATCAGGTTGTGTACTGTAGCTGTATATATATACACAGTATTTGTGCATTACCATCACAGTGAAAGAGTTTGTCCTGAAAGTGACTACAATCATGAGAATGTGTCAACTACCGACAACCACTACTTATTTTATGGTAACTAGGTAGGAAAACACACATTTTGAGTACAAGTTTATTTTCTGTAGGCACCAAAGAAAAGGATGAATATTCATGGCTTTATTAATCAACCACGGATAGCTAAAGATACTAGCTATGTCAGCTAAGGCAAGCTTTATCAAAGCAAGACTCATGCAACAACAACTTTGCCAACTCAATTTTTGAATCACGCACTCCTGACAATCTTCCAGGCACTTTAGTATGTGTTTGGTATAACTTCCAACACAAATATGCAGCTATATCCAAACTCACTTCATTCCAGCTACATCACTAGAGAAACAGCTGATGTCCGAAAATGGATGTGACAATGTATTTTTTGTTGTTGTTAGGGGTGGGGTTGTTTAGGGAACACGGGCATTTTGACCAGTAAATGTCACTATTTCAAATACTTCAAATTCTTCTAAAGTGAAAGAGCATGTTAAGATATATTTGTTAATTGCAGCTGATCATTCTTGCTAAATATATGGATGACATCTGCTTATATAGAGAGAAGAGGACAAGTCCATCCTTATCTGACTGTGGCCAAGCTAGCAGAATCCAGTGCTGTGTGTGTGTGTGGCCAATACTATTTACGGTTCAAATAACAAAAGCAAAGAATGCATGAAAACATTGTGAGCCTAATTTCTAATCCTAAAGGTGAAGCACTGCAGGGACACCACATAGCAACACCTGGTTACCTTACTATGGAATCAGCACTTGGAACAAGAATGCATGAGAACCTTGTGTGTCTGTATCAATGCCAACACCTTGATATCTTAACCCCCTAGTCAATAATCAGCACTGGTCTATGGTTTCAGAGCTTACTGAGAAGGGACATCAGGTAATTAACCACATATGGTTTTCAGTAAACATAACAAGCTTATGTAGACCCACAATGGAGTAGAGAGAGTTTCATTTTTCCTCAAAAAAGCATAACGGATATGCTTCAAAGGTTAAGCCTATTTGATTAATTAAAATGATACGATTAAAAACTATTTGAGTGGAACCCAAGACAGTCAACAGTATCATCAGATAATCATCAATCTCCTCCTGGTTGAGAACCTGGTAGACACTGGCCCTGATAGCAAACAGCCCTTCTTGCACACACACCCATTTTCTTATGTGGCAATGCATCGTGATTACCTTCATAGAACAATCACTCGTATATCTCCTCATGATTTCCTGTTATCACAATGCAGTAAGCATCCGTGGCATTTCAATGGCGTTCATAATCTTTCCATGCACAGAATTATATGTGTGCGTAGGCACTCTGAGAATAAATCTCCTTCAAGCCTCGGGAATCTTAAGAGGAGTTTAAATATTTACATAGATACCAAGGTGCTTGGTTTTAATACGAAATGTCATCACCAATCTCACTGACATCGGGAGTGTTTTTGGTTCTGCATTCTCTGTCACTAACACATGAAATTCTCCGAACTTCGTCTCAAACAGGAAATAAGCATGCACTCCTCCATGTTATTTCCACCTCCATGTTATTTCCATGTCTCACAATGCTTATAGACGGCCCCACCCCAAATATGCGAATACTGCTAGATAGCTGAAACACTGCACCCACACTTGGATATCCACAAACCTGTGGGAGGACTACCAATATATCATATTCAGAATTCAGACACTCAAATGCTATGGAGAGCCACAGGTCCAGCCTATGAATTACACACACACACACACACTCACACACACACATGCCAATCTGACAGTCTGGGGTGGTCAAAATCCCTTGCAACTCACTGAGATTCCCCAGGAGTCATGTTGAATTCCCTGGACATATATACACTACTGGAACCACCTCCCCATGCATGTCCAGATAAGGTTGAGAACAGAGTTGTACTTGTCATTGCTAACTTCACTCTAAAGGTGGTCATAAGCACAAGGTTCTGATAATGTTCTAAGTCCCTGGAGTGATCTATGAAATCAACCAGAACCACCAGGGTCAGACTTAAAAATGTCAGTTCTAGTCATTTTTGCAGGTGGAAAAACTGCTGGCTGAGCAGGCTGCTACCACCAGCTGGCAGCATGTGCTCTAGAGTCCTGGTGCTCCCCCCGGACTCCTCAATAGAATTATGAAAAAGGTGAGATCCCTGGGCAAATGCAGTGCTTCCCCTGGACTCAACAGAATTATGAAAAAGGTGAGATCCCTGGGCAAATGCAGTGCTCCCCCTGGACTCCTTAACAGAATTATGAATCCCTAGACTGAACTGGGATGGTTGTCATGCATACACACACACACACACACCTGGTTGCTGGTGCTATCACTAACATGTCAAATCTTGTCGACTATTTGTGCTACTGTGGTCGACATGAGAAACAACTGAAGCCCATACTTGCTGGGAATAGTGGTTTAGCTCACTGCCTGAGATTGAAAAAAACAATAGCTGCTTGTCAACTTTGATAAGTTCTCTCACCAATGCATTCCACAAGTTGTGATTTGGATGTCACATTTAATTCTCTCCAAACTGTCCTCTAGACAAAACGATTAGTACATATATACTTGCCTTATAAATAGTGTCATGTATTTCACCCACTCTTAATAAAACAATTAGTACATACTTGCCTTAAATAGTGTCATGTGTTTCACCCACTCTAATAAAACAATTAGTACATACTTGCCTTAAATAGTGTCATGTATTTCACCCACTCTAATTAAGCAATTAGTACATACTTGCCTTAAATAGTGCAATGTATTTCACCCACTCTAATAAAGCTTTAGTTTCAAATAACTCACACTTCAGTCTATAAAATGGCAAAGTCCTTTGGGGCAGAGAAGGAGAGATTAAAGATGGTTGCACATGGCCTTATGAAGCTGGATATCCACATTTATCATTATACTGTGCTTTCACTCATATTAAACATGAATGGGTGACTTGTCCTTCATCCTAAATAGCTGAACGACGTCCTGCTGTGTGTCAACTCCAGTGCAATAGGATATGAATTTTGAAACCTACCCTCCAACAAAAATTATAGATAAAAAACACACAATAGTAATGAATACTAAAGTCTGTTTTTGTTCACTGGAAGTCAAGTGCAGCACGTGGCTTGTGAATATTCCTAGTGTTTTTGGATTATTTAAAACATATTTGCGGTTTGAGTACAAGGCATCAGCTGACAGTATTTTATGCGCGGTGAGCACTAGGCCAATGTTTGCTGTAGCACTGTCGTGGCCAAGTGGAGCTGTTGAACCTTCCAATATTGACAAGATACTACAAGATATATATATACAGAACTTTTATGCCAGGCATACTTGTTCAGGATTTCCATCAAGGCAGACAAAACGAGGAGCTGTTCATGTGAATAACAGTACATCACCATGAAGGTCTAGCTGCTGCCTAGCCTTAACCATTGCCCTGGCCCTAACTCAGGGCCAATTCAGTACTGTTCTGTACAGCATAGATGCCATGATGATGATAACATGATGATAACAACAGGCTGGGATTGTGACATGAGGAAGCAACCAAACGATAATGTCATTAGTTCAACGTTCCTGTAAGCAAGTCCATATACCAGTACACGTGTATGTGCGTATATACCGGTAACAGAATAATACCCAAGAGGAAGAGTGTCAGTGATGGTGGAGAAGGTCCCAGCCATAGTCGGGAAGACAAAGGCATACTAACATTGCAATTGAAGTACAAATGTGAGAGAGTTCTTCAAGGAAGTGAAAGTCACTCCAAGGACAGAGAGAATGAGAGACTAGAAAAGAGGAACAGGATTATCTGCACGGGCAATAACAAGGTTGATCTCACCTGACACCTTTCTGACACCAAAATGTTACAATAATGTATAGACTGACTCATAAGATCGCTCATCTGTGTGCACTTCCTTTTCAGTCCAGCTACTAGCTTCAACTTCATTTCTCCATAGCCGTTTGCATATGGTTCATTTGTGTGTGTATAATAATTGCACAGGCAAAATATTTCCCTCTACTTTTACTTCTGTTTTTCCAGCTGTTTTTCCAGCTGCATAATATTGATCCACTCACTGCGCATCTTCCTGCCACTATTTCACATCCAGAAGATACGACTAAGTGTTAAGAGTTCAAGATCTCCTTCATTTGTGCAGTGTGCTTTTAATGGGATATTGACGTGCATTTAATGATACCCACCTATACCATGCTTGTAATTCCTTGTAGTAGATGGCATGCATGCATATATTGTGCTTGTTGTAGTGCAGCTAAGATGGCATGCATGCATATACTGTGCTTGTGGTAGTGCAGCTAAGATGGCATGCATGCATATACTGTGCTTGTGGTAGTGCAGCTAAGATGGCATGCATGCATATACTGTGCTTGTGGTAGTGCAGCTAAGATGGCATGCATGCATATACTGTGCTTGTGGTAGTGCAGCTAAGATGGCATGCATGCATATACTGTGCTTGTGGTAGTGCAGCTAAGATGGCATGCATGCATATATTGTGCTTGTGGTAGTGCAGCCAACTTTGGAAAAGAACCGCCAGCACACGAGCAGTATGATGGTCTTAATTTTTTTTTTATAAACAAGCGTGGATATTTAGAAAGTAATGGCAATTTTTCTAATTGCCACGTAAATGCAAATGCATTAGCAGTGGAAAATATAGGAATGCAATAATTAAAGTATCATCATTAGGACCCAGCTTATCCCAGCAGTTACTATGGAATGTACACCTATTATGTGGTCAGCAAAAACAGGTGCTCCCACCTCCCACGCATTCTAGCTGCTGTAGGTGTAAAGTAGCACTTATTTATGCCTGTAAGCCAAGCACAAACATAGCAAAAGGGACAAATGAGGAGATATACGTATAGGGAACAGTCATGTAGGAGGAAGATTCATGAGGGAGGAAGAGGCATGAAGGAGGAAGAGTCACGAGGGAGGAAGAGTCACAAGGGAGGAAGAGTCATGAAGGAGGAAGAGTCACGAGGGAGGAAGAGTCATGTAGGAGGAAGAGTCATGGAGGAGGAAGAGTCATGAAGGAAGAAGAGTCATGAGGGAGGAAGAGACATGTAGGAGGAAGAGTCATGAAGGAGGAAGAGTCGTGAAGGAGGAAGAGACATGGAGGAGGAAGAGTCATGAAGGAGGAAGAGTCATGAAGGAAGAAGAGTCATGAGGGAGGAAGAGACATGTAGGAGGAAGAGTCATGTAGGAGGAAGAGTCATGGAGGAGGAAGAGTCATGAAGGAAGAAGAGTCATGAGGGAGGAAGAGACATGTAGGAGGAAGAGTCATGAAGGAGGAAGAGTCGTGAAGGAGGAAGAGACATGGAGGAGGAAGAGTCATGAAGGAGGAAGAGTCATGAAGGAAGAAGAGTCATGAGGGAGGAAGAGACATGTAGGAGGAAGAGTCATGTAGGAGGAAGAGTCATGGAGGAGGAAGAGTCATGAAGGAGGAAGAGTCGTGAAGGAGGAAGAGACATGGAGGAGGAAGAGTCATGAAGGAGGAAGAGTCATGAAGGAGGAAGAGTCGTGAAGGAGGAAGAGACATGGAGGAGGAAGAGTCATGAAGGAGGAAGAGTCATGAAGGAAGAAGAGTCATGAGGGAGGAAGAGACATGTAGGAGGAAGAGTCATGAGGGAGGAAGATACATGTAGGAGAAGAGTCACATAGGAGGAAAAGTTAGGTAGGAAGAAGAATCACACAAGGGGTAGGAAGAAGAGTCACATAGGAGTAAGAGTCACCTAGGAGGAAGAGTCACATAGGTGGAAGTATTATGTAGGAGGAACATCATGTAGGTGGAACAGTCACGTAGGAGGAACATCACATATAAGGAACAGTCACATGGGTGGAAGGGTCACATAGGAGGAAGAGTCACGTGGGAGGTAGAGTCATGTAGAAGTCACAGAAAGAGCCAATCACGAGGATTCTTCCTTCCCTATACCTGATACTTTCTTATGTGTTTTCCTAATACGTGACTCTTCCTTCCTCATACGTGACTCTTCCTTCCTCAAAAGTGACGCTTCCTTCCTCATATGTGACTCTTCCTTCCTCATACGTGACTCTTCCTTCCTCATACGTGACTCTTCCTTCCTCATACGTGACTCTTCCTTCCTCAAAAGTGACGCTTCCTTCCTCATATGTGACTCTTCCTTCCTCATACGTGACTCTTCCTTCCTAATACGTGACTCTTCCTTCCTCAAAAGTGACGCTTCCTTCCTCATGTGACTCTTCCTTCCTCATGTGACTCTTCCTTCCTCATACGTGACTCTTCCCTCCTCATACACACAACTCTTCCTTCCTCATACATGACTCTTCCTTCCTCATACATGAGTCTTCCTTCCTCATACATGAGTCTTCCTTCCTCATACATGAGTCTTCCTTCCTCATACATGAGTCTTCCTTCCTCATACATGAGTCTTCCTTCCTCATACATGAGTCTTCCTTCCTCATACATGAGTCTTCCTTCCTCATACGTGACTCTTCCTTCCTCAGTCCTCAGTCATACACGACTCTTCCTTCCTCATGTGACTCTTCCTTCCTCATACATGAGTCTTCCTTCCTCATACATGACTCTTCCTTCCTCATACATGAGTCTTCCTTCCTCATACATGAGTCTTCCTTCCTCATACATGAGTCTTCCTTCCTCATACATGAGTCTTCCTTCCTCATACGTGACTCTTCCTTCCTCAAAAGTGACGCTTCCTTCCTCATATGTGACTCTTCCTTCCTCATATGCGACTCTTCCTTCCTCATAAGTGACTCTTCCTTCCTCATACGTGACTCTTCCTTCCTCATGTGACTCTTCCTTCCTCATACGTGACTCTTCCTTCCTAATACGTGACTCTTCCTTCCTCAAAAGTGACGCTTCCTTCCTCAAAAGTGACGCTTCCTTCCTCATATGTGACTCTTCCTTCCTCATACATGACTCTTCCTTCCTCATACATGACTCTTCCTTCCTCATACGTGACTCTTCCTTCCTCATACGCGAGTCTTCCTTGCAATATGAGAGATCCTTCAATATGAGATCCTTCAACATACATGACACTTCCTTGTGCAGTCCTTTTTACATCTGCCATACTGAAGAAAATAATCAATACCTTCTTTTCAGCAAGAAAGAGAAGATTGGGCTTTATAAACTGGGCTTTAGGCATATTTTAGTTGTGACTGAAACCCAGGTATTTCAGATGCATCATGCTGCTAGCTGCTCATGTATAACAATACCACAGAACATTTTCTTGCTAAACTATTTTTGTAGGCAGAGTTAACTACATCAGTGAAATAATCAAGTCAAAGAATAATTAGGACATCGCAATGGCAAATGGGAGCCAATCCCCGAGATGGCTTTTTCAGAGGTAGAGATCACGGAGCACTATAAGTCAAAATCAGACTTCCTGCTCCCAAAAGGTCACATCAGGTTGAAGAATAAACCCCACAACAACTTGGCACTGCCCCTTTCTCTACTCTGCATGTATCCTAGCTTGTAGACATACTACCCATAAATGCAACAGCTCCTTTCAAATTCCTCTTCAACTTCAGCACCACAAAATTTAGTCTACAAACAATTTTAGAGTTCCAGTTTCCCACGCTAGGGTATACCCATTTTGGGCTTTGAACTGAATTGACTTCTACACTTCCAACTTGTTAACTGGTACAGTACACTTATCCTAACCAAAGTCATGTTACTTTTTAAAAAATGCCTAGGTTGACTTTGACTCAAGTACTTTGTTCCTAAGTGTATGGTGGGTTCAATACTCATCTGGGACATTTCCCCTCTTTTGGCAAGCTTTCCTTTTACTACTCTAAAAGAAGGGGGGAAAAAGGGGGGGGGAAAAGGCAAGAATTTGGCTTTGGTCCAGCACCACCTGCTGGCCAATTATATCTTGGCATAATTATCACATTTGTGGTCTATCTGGTATTCATTATTTAACACCTGCTACTGAGTGAGCAGCTGCCAGCGACTGCCATTATGAAGGCCATTGTGCAGTGCTCTATAGTGTTATTGTTCTCACTCTATACCCACTACACAGATCCTATCATAAGGTTGGCATTAGTTGTTATTGTCATGTTATCCGATGGCTCCCCCCTACTTCTATTCTTGCTGTTCACTGAAGCTGGCTTTCGCGAGGGTAAGGTTGCTCGAGAAGAAGTATCCTTTTTGTAAATGAAGACCAATACGGTAAGGAACCACTTTTTCAAGTTCCACCACATAAGAGGATCACGGTTAGCACTTCCTCCTTTTTCAGAAGGACCAAGCAGTCTTATCAGTAGTGCAGAGTAGTCCTTATGCAGAAACATTTAACTAGTTCTCATAAGAGGGACATGGGGAAGAAGAGCTACGACAGGACGTCACAAGGCTTTCATGCACTGCATCTAAGCTGATCACATTATTAACTGGGCATTGCACCATTAGCAAGCAAACAAGCCCTCACTGTGGGAAGTATACGAAAAACCTGGCAGTGCCACTACAAGCCGAATGTACGAATTAAATATTTTTTTAAACCCCATAAAAAACGCAAAAAAAAACACCCCCCAAAATGTTGGTCTTCTCCATACCCCTCCACCCACAAAAAATATCAATGGGTCACCTGCCTTAAATTAAACAGGGTCGCCTTAACCAGGAAAGTTCGTCATAGTGAAGAAAGAGATGGCAGCAGAAGATAAAAGGACTGCATAGGCAAGATAGGCAAGAGAGGGCAAGAGAGAAGGTTTGCATGGTTAACTGCTGCAAGGAAAGGATGCTGAATTTTATTGACAACAATTTATCAACGTGTTCTAGCTATGGAGATTAAGCTTGGTGAGGCTTGCACTCTATCTCTCTATGAATTGGCATATATAGGAAGGATAATGGATACATGTAGTCGAGGTGGGCTAATGGCTGAGAGAACACTGAATACACTAAGTGTCCGAGTGCAAACTATCACTGCAATGTAATTTGCTTCCAATCTTCAAGAGAAGCTGCCTTCAAAGTTCTCTAAACAAAACTCCTTTCACTGACATACTTTCACATGTACTTGACCAATTCAGAATTTGCCATCAGGATTTGCCACCCCCACATGCTGCATGGCATCAGGTTGTTCAACCTTGCACCAATTGGAATCTGTAATGTTTAGCTCTACACTTCTTGGTTATATCACACAATGAAGCATTACAATATCCAGATGACATCAATAATGTACAGATCACTACAGTATTAGGCTTTCAACTCAGCTAGGACAATGGTTTGAGTTATGCAATCCACTATATTCTTTTTTTAAATTTTTATCTACACCACCACACCTACGCTCGCCGCCTGTGCATCGCCGCCTGCTGCAACTACGCTCGCGTAGCAAAACTGCGGGGTCGTGGTCTGCACGGCCGTACGGCCCGACGTAGAAAGCGTGCATAAGGCCAGGAAAACACTGAGCAACTGGGTGGCAAGTAGTTAGAGTCGCTGGAAATTGTTTGTTTGGGATAAAATAGACAGCGACGGAGGCAAACACCTCTCACCGGAGGGGTAGAAATATTCTTAAGTTAGAATTATAGGAGTCTCAGGCTTGCAGCTGAAGGGCAGCGACGGAGGCAAACACCGAGTAGAAATATTCTTGGGAGTTGGAGTTATTTGTCGAACAAGAGTATTAACTCAGGCTTGCAACTGAAGGGCAGTTGTGGAGTATGCTGGGGTCAGGAAAGTGGCAAAATATTGTAGGTCTAAGGCAGAACAGCATGAAGGAGTTGCCTGGATCTTGCTGATATCTGGTCCTCAAGTAGCACTATCATTTGTATGTAAAACATATTCATGGATTACTGATTTTTGAACACTGTATGTCATAATACAATCAAGGTGCACATTACAAGTAATAAATACATATATCATTCTTAGAAAACCTCCTTTCTTGAGTTAGCGCATGTCTGACAAACTTGAGGGTGGGAGTGGTTGCAGCTGACCTGCCTTGAGTAGCTTGCTGACGTGGGTAGCACAGGCGAGATTGTTGTGCCGAGACTGTCAGCATTGCAATTGCGTGGGGAGGAAGACCAAGTGGCGTCCATGAACACTTGCAGAAAGCAGTCTAGGGGATGACTTCAACCAAAGAAGACGGAATGTATGTATGTATGTGTGTGTGTGTGTGTGGGGGGGGGGGGGGGGGGGGGTGTATAGTGGAAACTCCAGTATTATATACACACAGAATTCATATGCACCAAATATTGCAATAAACCGTCGTGATGGTTTCATATGTCAGACTGAAAAATCCCCCAGACGCTGCTTAATCTTCTTGACTATTCAGACGGAGTGCCATGCTGTAAAGATCTGTAACATCCATTGTGTTGCACAGATCATAGGTCAAGTGTTGCACAGACCAAGGGTCAAGTGTTGCTCTATCTTCTAGACTATCCATATGGAGTGCCATGCTGTAAAGATCTGTAACATCTATTGTGTTGCACAGACCATAGGTCAAGTGTTGCACAGACCAAGGGTCAAGTGTTGTTCTATATATCTACTTGCTCCCTGAAATGGTTTCATAGGCATGGGTGCAGCAAACATGATAGAAACATCAAACACTAGAAAGAGTACACTGTAGAGTCCATTTGCAGCAGTAAGGTGCTTGGTCAAACTTCTGGATTGAGGAGCATGAATTTCTGACGCACACAATGAATTTGATCAGCCATGGCTGGATCACGAATAACGTTACAGTCACCAGAGCATCTTCAGCACACTCACCTCAGTACATACACACTGCCTCACACACACTGCCTCACACGATACACCAGCACTGTGGCCCTGTCTAGATGGGAAAATCATATTGACAGATCAAGCTGGCTTCAAGCAGATGATGGTGGAGTAGAGATTGATTGTCCAGGCACTCCGATGACCATCTCAATTTCCAAATTACTCGGAAGGAAGCTGCAAATCATTCTCATATGAAATGGTGAGAAGATGATCAGCTTTCGTTGAGAAGTGGCCCCATACTTTCAAGGCAAGCCATTACTTGTAGGTACCATTGCTTGTCGTCCTGGATGCTGAACTTCTCTAGCTTCTCCCCAACCCTCCCAATGCTCAAACCAGTTCCTTTTCTTCGCTCAGTGCTAACAAAAAAGGATAATGCACACTTAGATGCCGAACGTATATAGAATTAAATATCACTGGGGAATGCAAAAAATGAATCGCAGATGTAATAAATGCAAATTTAATATCAGGGCCTGGAATTAAAATAGTGCAAACGAGCCCACTCAGTGGATCTGGATATAATTATATGGACTATTCACAACACCAGCTCTATGCAAGAGTATTTAATTTTAAAATGTAGCTACATTCTGTTTAATGAAGTCTCCATTCATTAGTGTAGATGCAAGATGCAACGCAGTCATCTCCATTGTAACCACCAGATGGGCACAGTAATGGTGCATCTGTTCATATATATATATATATGCTTGTCCAGACAAAAGGAATGTACTTTTCACCTCTGAACACTTTTCACCTCTGAATACACCAAGTCTTGTCACTGCAAAGGAACACTTTTACCTCTAATATACCAATTCTTATGTCACTGCAAAGGAACATGTTTACCTCTAATACACCAAGTCTTATGTCACTGCAAAGGAACATGTTTACCTCTAATCCACCAAGTCTTATCATGTCACTGCAGAGGAACATGTTTACCTCTAATACACCAAGTCAAAGGAACATGTTTACCTCTAATACACCAAGTCTTATGTCACTGCAAAGGAACATGTTTAGCTCTAATACACCAAGTCAAAGGAACACTTTTACCTCTAATACACCAAGTCTTATGTCACTGCAAAGGAACATGTTTACCTCTAATACACCAAGTCTTATGTCACTGCAAAGGAACATGTTTAGCTCTAATACACCAAGTCAAAGGAACACTTTTACCTCTAATACACCAAGTCTTATGTCACTGCAAAGGAACATGTTTACCTCTAATACACCAAGTCTTATGTCACTGCAAAGGAACATGTTTACCTCTAATACACCAAGTCTTATGTCACTGCAAAGGAACACTTTTACCTCTAATACACCAAGTCTTATGTCACTGCAAAGGAACACTTTTACCTCTAATACATCTTATGTCACTGCAAAGGAACACTTTTACCTCTAATACACCAAGTCTTATGTCACTGTAAAGGAACATGTTTACCTCTAATACATTAAGTCTTATCATGTCACTGCAAAGCAACATCTTGTAAGTCTTTATGCCATCACAATAGCTCAATGCATCAAGTCAGATTTCTAGACCTTGTTCACTTTAATTATAGGCAATTATGACTACTCGTACTCGAGGTACATACAGATAACTTGTGGTCTGGCTGAGCTTGTACTAATTACACCATTATCAAGCAGGCGAGTTAATTTCATCACTGTAGGGTCTTGTTTTCAAACTATTCCCAGAGCCCACACTATTTCCATTACTCCCAAAACATGCCAGCATAAGAAAGACACTATCTATTTGGCTAAACTGACATGTCTGAACCGATTATGAAGCTGGGAGTAGTCCCCTTATCAAATTACTTGCATGATAATGTAGATGCCTGTATTATGAAGCTGGGAGTAGTCCCCTTATCAAATTACTTGCATGATAATGTAGATGCCTGTATTATGAAGCTGGGAGTAGTCCCCTTATCAAATTACTTGCATGATAATGTAGATGCCTGTATTATGAAGCTGGGAGTAGTCCCCTTATCAAATAACTTACATGATCATGTAGATGTCTGTGATAATAATGTTCAGAATAAACAGCTTCAACAAAACCAGTATGTACACAATATTGCATGGAATACCACCTGCTGCAGTTCAAGGTGCATGACTGCACCTTGTGTGTACAGGCCACCTGACTGCAGCCAAACTGGTGGACCTATCTGTGCAGTACAGGCCACCTGACTGCAGCCAGGCTGGTTGACCTACCTGTGCAGTACAGGCCACCTGACTGCAGCCAGGCTGGTTGACCTACCTGTGCAGTACAGGCCACCTGACTGCAGCCAGGCTGGTTGACCTATGTGCAGTACAAGCCACCTGACTGCAGCCAGGCTGGTTGACCTACCTGTGCAGTACAGGCCACCTGACTGCAGCCAGGCTGGTTGACCTACCTGTGCAGTACAGGCCACCTGACTGCAGCCAGGCTGGTTGACACACCTACTCTACATGTAGTAACACAAACACAAGTAGGAGGAGCCGTACTTGCCTAACCATGAACTAGGTATGTGACAGGATCCAGAAAAGTTAACGATTAAATAATGAATTTCCATAATTACCTTTCGGTATCGAGCCATAGCCTTCAGGTGTTACACATACATGGCTTTGATGTGGTACCAATGACTCGGATTTGATCATTCTTCACCTTTGACTCCTATTTATCTGGCTAGATTACAAGGGCTGAGCTAATGACACATGCCAAAGAAAGAAATTCCAAAAGGACTTAAATGTGAATTATGAGCACTTCATTTGGAGTGAAGGGAGGAAGTCAGTCCACTTGAAGGGCATTTGTGGATGTATTGAACAAGCCACATTATAGAGTAGTAGTGTGGTTATTAAATATTCACAGGTCAAATATGGAATGAATTTTTACATTACAATCCAAAAGTGTACATGATAGCGTAGTGTGGTAATTAAATTTCATACCACAAGTCAAATATGGAATGTAGTTTCACATCAGAGAGGTGGTCCAAAAACGCAAGGAGCTGTTTTCCCTGTGGTTAGCAAGCTTCACCTAGTCTGGACAGGATGTAGTGTTTGTGACCAATTTGGAACAATTATTGAGATATAGAGTTTTTATGTTTTCATTACCTAAAACTATCCTCCATGTATAAACCTGTGGTAATAAGCACGGGTGCTAGTTCTAGAGGACAAAATAGCACTTACAGAGAGCTAAGTCGATGCACCTTCATGAATAGAGCATTATTATGCTGGCTTCAAGTGCGCAAATTAGGCATGCTTTCTTCAGATGCCTTGCTTTCTGCTGCTTTTCGAGTTAGCCCTGATTCACAGAGATGACTTGTGTAGAAGACATAGCCAGTGTTCTGGGCCAGAGAAGGCCTGAAATGGTGAGAAGCTTCAACGGTCACAATATTCTAGCAAAGTTAGTAGTGTACGGCTTCACCTTTGAACGGCTTCGCATTGCCCGCGTCCTAGCAACGCATCTGTACTCCAAAAATTAATTTTTGAGTGCTTACTAGAAGGTAATGGTTGTATGTCATGGCTCAAAGCACAATGCTGACCCATCTGCAACTTCAGATCGCTGGCTCAGTTGGTCTTGTGAAAACACTCTCCAATTTGAGCTGTGACAGGATAATCAGCGAATAATAATTCTTGACACATAGAACACCATCCGCAAGAGCTGCAGGCTGTCTTCCCAGAGACGGTGTCCTCCCAGCAGAGTGTAACAGCTCAGTAGGACCAAGTCACTAGTGGAACAGAGCAAGTCTTGCGTTTCCTCAGATACATCTACCCTGTTGGACAACAGGAACTGAAGTGCACAGAGACAGAGCAAGTACAAGTGTAGAGAGTAACTCCAGTTTAGCTACCTAAACCATTCTGTCTATGTACGGCCACAAGTTATACCATAAGGACAGTGACCTGCCAATTTTGTATGGAAATTGTGGAAGTGTTTGAGTTCCACTGTATAAAGCCATGAAAGGGCCAGCTCTCCCACCTCCCATCAACAACAAACCCTATGAATCTCAGTTTCACTAGGGTGCACCCATATGTAACAGCTGACCTCCATGAAATATGTAAGAGCAGTTTCTCCCATGAGAAAATCTGTTAAGTTCACACTTCCACTGGCGATGTAGTCGAGCTGGTACTGGCACAGAAAGGAGCTGTGAAGAAACTTGGGGAAATATCTGAAAGAGAGAGACAAAGCATAGATTGATGAGAGAGGGGGGAGAGAGGGGAGGAGAGAGGGGAGGAGAGAGGGGAGGAGAGAGGGGAGGAGAGAGGGGAGGAGAGAGGGGAGGAGAGAGGGGAGGAGAGAGGGGAGGAGAGAGGGGAGGAGAGGGGGAGGAGAGAGGGGAGGAGAGAGGGGAGGAGAGAGGAGAGGAGAGAGGGGAGGAGAGAGGGGAGGAGAGAGGGGAGGAGAGAGGGGAGGAGAGAGGGGAGGAGAGAGGGGGGAGGAGAGAGGGGAGGAGAGAGGGGAGAAGAGTGTGTTAGAGGAGAGAAGGAATGAACAGAGTGTGCTAGGAGGGAGAGAAATAGGTACACATGCATGTACGGTTAGGAGGATATGGTCAGGGTGTGATCAAGATGTGGTTAGAATAAACCAGACTGTCTGGTTTGATCGATGCAGACCCATAGGAAGAGTAGATTTGAAACAGAGGATGAGGGAGTGGAAGAAGAAGGTGAGAGGGAAATGGCGAGAGAAAAAGAACAGAGAGTTAAAAGAGAGAGAGCCAAGGTTAGGTAGAGGAGGAAGTAAGGAGTGAGGAAAATGTCATGATAGAGTGACACGAGACAGACTAATGATGGCCAGAGGAAGGAAAGGTGAACTTGCGGTAGAGAAGGCATAGGGGAAGTCAAGAGAAAGAAGTTGAGGTGAAGGACGGGACTCATGACAATATTAGGTGAGGAGAATGAACAGAAGAGAAAATAAGAGAGTGGAAGAGAGAGCTGATTGTTTTGATTTCACCATGCTACATGTGTTAAGTACGTATAAATGGTATCACGCCAGACCTTCCAAGTTCATGATCTCTTTTTGTGAGATCTCATCACTTTTCTACGATCTCACAATATTTGATATCAAAATCTCTTTTGGAGGATGATTGTTAATACTTCCTCATGAAAAACAACAACCATGCTCCTCAAACAAATGGGGCATAAATGCTGAGAAGGCACACATCTTCAAGAAGGCACTATCTTCAAGAAAGTTTGGGTTTCTTATTTAAGGCGTCTTATTTAAGGCGTCATTAATAGTTCCACCTGTAATCACAGGTTCACAGTGACAGTTCCATGGTGACAGGATCACAGTGAGAGTTCCATGGTAACAGGATCACAGTGAGAGTTCCATGGTAACAGGATCACAGTGAGAGTTCCATGGTCACAGGATCACAGTGAGAGTGCCATGGTGGTGACAGGATCACAGTGAAAGTTCCATGGTGACAGGATCAAAGTGAGAGTTCCCTGGTCACAGGATCACGAGAGTTCCATGGTGACAGGATCACAGTGAGAGTTCCATGGTGACAGGATCACAGTAAGAGTTCCATGGTCACAGGACAGTGAGAGTTCCATGGTCACAGGATCAGAGCAAAAGCTTTCTGAATAAGTAGCTCTCAGTTCCATCCTTAAACTCGCGTGCTTCTTGATTAGTAGTTTTTTGATCGAGCAGAATAATCTTTTGTTATGCTGTTCAGATCGTGCACTTATAGAGCCTGCCAAGGAGATACTAGGTGAATGACTAGCAGTAGCTAACTACTTCCTGAGTTGTAGCTAGTAGCTCACAGCTTTGGTTCAAGTTTGAATTTGCTGGTCTTTTATTATGATGTGCCTGCCTGAATTATTAAGACAATTTCTACTCTTGCAGTGCATATGATTCATTATAAAATTGCATTTCACACAAGACTGAGATCGATTTTTGAGCCTGCTCACTTGGAAGGTCTGACAGCAGCAAAAGTGTTGCACTCTTGCCTTGCACCAGTTTGAACTGAAAATGAACATTGATCATGCAGAGTTGCTACTGCCCACTTCGATCATGCTCTTGCACAATGACAACCATGTTGATTTAGATACGTCTTTCCTGATAACTTAAATTTGCTCATTCGATGTTTCGGCAAGATGCTCTAGCCTTCATCAGGAGAAGGCTAGAGCATCTAGCCAAAATGTCGAGTGAGAAAATTTAAGTTGATTATCGAGGAAGTCATTGTATCTATACTACATGTACGTTAACTGAGAGTTCGTTGAGAACGTTCATTTACCTGTTCATCATGACATCATACACAAAACCTTGAGATTCGTTCAAGCAAGAACCAGAAATTTTCCCATCTTCTGGACAGATACTGACTGCAATGTGTGTGTGGTGTGTGTGTGTGGTGTGTGTGTGGTGTGTGTTTGTAATCTGTGATAAGTATAAATATTAAATGTACTGCTGTATTAAATAACCATATTAGGGAAAATTAGCTGAGTAATTGCACTAACCAAAACCAAAGTACACATCCACTTGATAGACACAAAACAGAATATCAAATGGCGCCTTAGGCATGAGTGCACTCCTGCAATTATATATATTTCTATATGGCATTGTTCAAAAGGCATACTATACGTGGGCGTACTACTGTCCATAAGGCAACCACTCATGTAAATGGCTGTGGTGGATCTTGGAAAAGTGTTGGTTAAAAATCGATAGCAGTGTTAGATGGTATAACATGGTGTAACACGGTGGTGTAGCATTGCTTTGAGTTTGAGACATCCAAACAGAAGTAAGCACTGCCTGATTCCGACTTCTCTGATAGAACTGTTTATGGTGTACACTGTCCCTACAACTTGCAATACTTCGCCACATCGTTGAAAAGGAGCTGCTAAAAACAAAGGGAGCTCTGTCTGACTTGGCCAATTGTAAGCAGTGCATGCACTCTGTGTTGGTAGGCGCAGGCTTGGATCCTCCCTAGACCTGCAGGAAAAGTGGTTTTAACTGTGTACCTGCTTCTTGGTGACCATAATCTCGTATCAATAGAAAGCTGTATTCGACTTGAACCAGCATGGTCGATGATGACCTTTCTCATAAGCACCACAAACCTTCTGCATATATGATATTGGGTTTAGAGTTTGTGGGATTATTACTTTATGAATCTCATTACAGCACTTTCTGTACTATATTATCCTTTCATGTCAAGTGAGGGCCTTAATTAAGCAACTCTATTAAAATGGATAAAAAAACACACTTGTATGTTCATTAATTAATCAAAGTGAAAGTACACCTTAGCTTATAAAATGATGCTCATGTGATACTTACTATGACATCAATGTGATAATAATAGTGATACTAGTAATTATGGTATTAATGTGATACAAATGGTGATATCAAAGGTCACTAATGTGATATTAATGTGACACTAGTTGATGTTAATGGAAATAGTAATGATAGTAAAAGTGTCACTAGAGTGATTAATCCTGATGAAGGCTAGTCGAACATCGAGAGAATACAATTTAATGATCTAATGGTAAAAGTAATGTGATAATAATGTTGACTTTATAATCTTGATGTTAATGGTGATGCTAATTGTGATACTAATGTGATACTGATGTGATACTGATGGAGATTCTAATTGTGATACTAATTCGATTCCAGTGGTTGATTCCAATGGTGATACTAATGGTGATACCAATGTTGATGCTAACTATGATACTAATGTGGTACTGATGGTAATAGTAATGTGATTCTAATGTTGATAGTAATGATAATACTAGGTGATACTAATGTGATTCAAATGGTGATACTGATGGTGATATTAAAGGTGATACTAATGTGATTCTAATGGTGATATTAACGGTGATAGTAATTGTTTACTAATGTGATTCTAATGGTGATACTAATGTTGATAGCATTATGATACTAAATGTGATACTATTTGCAAGCCCTCAGTGGGGACTTGCAGAAAATATGAACGGTCTCCCGCCATAAATAAAGTGGGCTTTATGTAAAATCGGGAATGGTCGTCATGGTGAAGAGAAACTGGAGAAAGAGCCAGGAGAAAGATGGCTGCACAGGCAAGTGAGAACGGGCTGCATGGTTAATAGCTGATGGGAAAAGATAATGAGTCTCATTCTGACATAGCTACTCAATTCATCAACATGCTCTAGCTGTGAAGGTGAATACGCCTTAACATGTTCACCTGTGACTTTCTAGAAGCTTATGACTGCAGCTGTAAAAGGTTGTAAAAGGTAGTTATATATCATTATATACTAGCTTTAGGAATCACTGAACCCCCTTGCAACCATATATTTTCAGAATATACTGTACAATGAAAACGGAATACGATTCTTGAAAATGGTTGCCTAGCAATAAACCACAAATTGGTTACAGGAACATGATATCATTATCGACATCGACACCAGAAGAAGAAATGCAATACAGTTCCGCCACGACAGATTTGCTTGGCTAGGGACCAGACATACCAGAGAAATGCCCCCCCCCCCCCACACACAAACATTCACACATATACCAGTTACCCAGCAAAGAATTATGTTTTGCTCTGAGCTCTCCTCTGCTAAATTCTAAATTCCATTATATTCACTGCTAAATAGTTTAGAACGATCTTATTGATTTCTTCATTCTCTCCTTATTTCTCTATCTCTGTGCTGAAGCTGGCAAAGTCGAGAGAATCATCACCCACGCTGATTCTATTTCTCTGCTCAGTGTCTTGACTTCAGCACGGTTCAAACCATGCCCCCACAAGCAAGCAGAGACTTATTCTCCCTTTTCATCGCTCAGTTCGCCGTCTGATAGCCAGAAATCACCGTCAAAAATTACCATCAACACTTCCCTAGTGGTATACCTAGATACCATCAATTCAGCTGCGATGCTGGGCTCATTTTGCCATAGCAACCTAACGATTACAAATCAGGGATTTCCCCAGCTTCTAGAGCTATGATTCGGGCATGTGCTGATCAATTAAGCTAGCGCTAAGTTTTAAAAAAATGGCCTGAAGTTTCTTGATAGTATCTTCAAACCACTATGGCAGTCTCACACCAGTGAATGGGTTAAGTAAACTAGGTTTGCTAAACTAGAAATGATGGTCAGTGAAACTTGAGAATATCTGAGCAGGCCCTCACCTCAACCTTGCACTAGTTCGGAATCTGTAAGCAATTCTTAACTACTTCCCTTATCATAATCCAAGCATTACATATGGTGAAATCATCAGATCAGTGCAGATATTAGACCTTCAGCTACACTGTATAGGAACAGCTAGAGCAATACAACGATAACATTTCAAGTTTGTCCAAGGGCATCAGCTAAAATAATTTGTTTTTTTATGCATTTTCCCTCTTTCTCCCGTGCCTTGAATGCCTTACATTCGTTACATAGTATTAGACAGTAATATTAATTGATACTAATGGCACACTAATGTGATACTAAGTGTTTACCCCAGGAATTTATTTTTATAAGGGATATCGGCAAGTCATTGGTGGAGTAGCAAACTAATAAATCATGATGGTCTGTGGTTTTTTTTGTCTGTTTACAGGTTGAAGAAGGCCCACTGCACCAGACATATTATTATAACAACCGAAGAGCTGTTTACAGGTTGCAGGAGGCCCACTGCACCGGACATACTATTATAACAACCCAAGAGAGGGTATAGCATCATGGCAATGAACAATACATAATACCATTGATATGAATTCACAAGTCTAGCCTGAACGCTCCTATAATAATTGTCTGCTAAGTAACAGTCTCTCCTAGGCACTGCACCATCTCCTGCATGAAGCACTCAGATGTCCAGGGTGCATGTCCACCTAGGTTAAGGTCTGTCAGGGAAGATGCTCCCAAAGACTTCCTTAGCTCCATGAGAAGCACAAAGTTGGTGTGCTCTTTATGAGTTAGGAAAGTACATACACTTCAGAGCTCTTACAAACCTCTTGGATGAAGCAAACCTTCTTAGAGTCATTGCAATTCCACAATCACACTTGGGGGAGCTCAAGTCAGCTTCCATCCCTCTCACCACCAACTTTATAGAAGACTACAACATCATAAAATCAGTAGTTTGAAAAATGTACCTAGCAACCACATGTCATTATATTGCCAATGAATTTTAGTTTCCTAGCAACAAAACCACAAAATGTTAGGATTGGAGGAGAGGAGGGTAGTAGGCGAGGAGAATACAAGGGGGATGAGAAGCTGATGGAGAGTTGGGCATATAGATTCCAAATCAGAGGCAGAACTTGTTACAGAGGGACACCACATTTTTTTTTGCCAGGCTCATTGTTTAGAAAGTCATACTAGCTAGAGCTAGGTATGATGCTCAAGCTAGCAACCTTGCTCTATTTCATTTATTATTGAACATCCATAGCTAAAGCTATCTATCAAAAATCTTCCATTGTTCCAGCTATCTATATCTATTGACTACATCCATACTTACCTTGAAACTGATCTCCTGAATCATTATTGCCTACTTAATCAGAAACAACGGCACTCCTGAGATCTGCCATGTCCTCAGGATGCACAGCTCCAAGGTATACCTGCATCCCAGCTTCTTCTTCAGCACTGCTCTCAATGTCTAAGAGGGTGAAGTCGTCGTCAAATAGCAGCTCCAAAGCCCGGTCTTGGGTCGAACGGTAATGCCATCTTTTCAGATCCGTGACTTCAACATCACAGTTTCCTTAGTTACCTACGAGCTATTCTTCGTATATTGATATAACCCTTTCCATGTTTTCCGGACAGAGTAAATGGTCGATCTGTTATGATATTTTTTTAATGTGATTGTCCTCAATTGTGCGTCTTCAGGCACTTATGGTGGTGAGTAGGTTACCTGCCATGATGTGACTCTAGCTCTTAGCATCTTCACTAAACTCTGCCTTGTTAGAGTTTACAAGGCAAGTACAGGGCACTCGGCTAGTGGCAACCTTCTTAAGCCTGCAATTATGCTTTCTGCAGAGCGAACACGCATACCTGGCCCATCCATGGAAAGTCCAACGACCATTAAAAATAAATAAATAAATAAATACCTCCCTTTCTTGCCATCATGTTTCTCAAGATACTTTTAGAGACACTTCTCTAAGCAGGTGTGACATGGTGTCAGTTGGAATAAAGGTTGTCACCAACGGTATTTGTTTCAAAGGTGAGTGGATAGAAAACTTGAAGTAACCTTGGCACTCCGACCTGAGGTGGTATATATAATTTTCGTCTTCACAGTTGTGTTCAAACCACTGGTGCAGTTGACCTGAGGACTGTACTCTAATTGTCCAGCAGCTGGGATGGGAACTGGGTATGCTTTCTTTTCGTCCGTAATAGTAGTCATGTTTACAAAGAGATGAAGCAGTGTGGCTGACAATATTATTCACCTGCCACCCAGTGCAACCACACTAATCCCAATAGGCCTGTACCTAGGGGTGTTGATTGGTGAAAATTTGTTTGGATTACTTGAAACTGTATAATCTGTGCTGTAGTTGTAATAACTTATACAGCACTACATGTGTGCATGTAACTACTACAGTAGTTGTAATAACTTATACAGCACTACATGTGTGCATGTAACTACTACAGTAGTTGTAATAACTTATACAGCACTACATGTGTGCATGTAACTACTACAGTAGTTGTAATAACTTATACAGCACTACATGTGTGCATGTAACTACTACAGTAGTTGTAATAACTTATACAGCACTACATGTGTGCATGTAACTACTACAGTAGTTGTAATAACTTATACAGCACTACATGTGTGCATGTAACTACTACAGTAGTTGTAATAACTTATACAGCACTACATGTGTGCATGTAACTACTACAGTAGTTGTAATAACTTATACAGCACTACATGTGTGCATGTAACTACTACAGTAGTTGTAATAACTTATACAGCACTACATGTGTGCATGTAACTACTACAGTAGTTGTAATAACTTATACAGCACTACATGTGTGCATGTAACTACTACAGTGCATTACAATAAACTAAGATTCAGTTAGCTTCTTCTGAGTAATGGTGGTGAGTGGTTCTTTGTGCTTACAGTACAGTAGACAGTAGGCAAGTTTTACAGAGTACACTGTATTGTAAATTATAGCCCACAGAATTTACTTGCACACACCACAAAACTTGTATACACACCACAAACAGCTGTTTGGTGGGTACATGTTTGGTGGGTACTGTGTGTACAAACCTATTTGTTGGAACTGGCCAGCCTACAGTATATTAATGAGCTAATAGCTAATCCCCATTGGTTGAACTGGACTAATTCCCACCGCCCAAGTTTTTTCAAGGCACTTCATTCCTCTCATACACGTGAATGTTCCACACTAGACTCTGACCCACTCCTGTTGCACCCTCCATGTCCCTTGACTATGGTGATGCAGACTTCTCCATGCCCCTTGACTATGGTGATGCAGACTTCTCCATGTCCCTTGACTATGGTGATGCAGACTTCTCCATGTCCCTTGACTATGGTGATGCAGACTTCTCCATGTCCCTTGACTATGGTGATGCACACTTCTTCATGCCCCTTGACTATGGTGATGCAGACTTCTCCATGTCCCTTGACTATGGTGATGCAGACTTCTCCATGCACCTTGACTATGGTGATGTACACTTCTCCATGCCCCTTGACTATGGTGATGCAGACTTCTCCATGCCCCTTGACTATGGTGATGCAGACTTCTCCATGCACCTTGACTATGGTGATGCAGACTTCTCCATGTCCCTTGACTATGGTGATGCAGACTTCTCCATGTCCCTTGACTATGGTGATGCACACTTCTTCATGCCCCTTGACTATGGTGATGCAGACTTATGCATACAAGTAACTGCTATCCTGAATATTTAGCTATGATGGTGAAGTCCATTGTATTAAATTTTGTATCACCATGATCGATGGAAACATTGAAAGGTTCCTTGCAGCGATGCCAATGAGTCAAGTAACTTCCTTTCTGTGTATTGCGTGTCCATTATGCCTGCCTGGATGGATTCATAGCACTTCTGGAGATGCTGATAATTGACATAACCAACTTTATTTTGCAATAAAGTGAACACAGCGAATTGCAGTACCTTGCACACATGCGTACGTCATGATACATGAAAATGCAGGGATGGGCAAGGCAAGAACACAGAGGGGGTGAGGAAGTACAATGACGAAGACAAGGTCAGACTGAGAATAATTTAAATAGCAACAACCTTGCCATTCTAGAATATTGTGGGAGCAAATATTTGCAGAGAGCAGGGCATTGCTACTAGAGAGGCCTTCACGAGGATGGGTACAGATAGCTTAGAGAGGTTGGAAGCACGTGGATTATAGGGCATCAGTACATTGGGTGGTGAAATATATATATCCTCTCTTTAGCACTTCAGACATTCTTTCTTCCTACTGTGACACACTTCACATGGGGACTGCAGACCTTGAGATAATCTTGCGGAGATTCTGTCTCCATTGGGGGAAAATGAGGTCAGCCCCTAATACACTTTTTGTGTTGATCCAGGTGCATGAGGCTATCTCCCATCAGTAAAATACACATCAAAACACATTTGCAGAGTTCCACTACAATGGTTGTGGTTGTCATGAATTGTAATCTTATTGTAGTGTCTAGCCAGGCTGTTTGTTCTGTTACAAGTACCTGGCTAGTGCTATCTTCCCATCTAATGAACCACTAAATATGCACCTTGAAATGCCATGGAAACCACTGAAAAGGGGAGGAGTTAATCCCCCTGCAAGATGATGCTTGACTCTAGTCCACCGAGAAGACATCACAACATCTGTGATCAGTTGGAGCAGCTGTAGACATCGAAACAGCTTGATTGGACTAGCTCTCAGAGTTGCTCTCGACACTGGCACAGCTGAACGAACATTAAGTTATCACCTCAGCTGCCCATGCCCTCGATTGAACCAGCTCCTGGAAACGCTACAGATGGGGAACATCTTGACTGGATTGGCTTGTTAACCGCCTCATCTCACTGGCCACTCGACTGCAGTAGCTGTCTACATCACCATATGTAGTTGACCGTCACTCGAATGCAGTTTCCAGATAGCTGCAGTTGACTGATGCTCAATGCAGTAGCTCTCTACATCATCGCACAGGCCACTCAACTGGATACTGGATTAGCTCTTGGAATCCACAAATCTGACTTTCTGCTCGAATGCTGGACAGGACAGACTGATCAAGTCCCCCCCCCCTTCCCTTCCCACCTCCAAGGAAAAATAACACAATGACCTTCTCAACAATCAACTTGAATTTTTATTTATCAACGTTTTGACTAGATGCTCTAATCTCAGGAATAATGGAAGGGGCTAAGCCTCTAGTCGAAACGTAAAAATTCAAGTTGATTGTTCAGAAGGCCACTGTAATTTTATTATGTCAACTGAGAGTGAGTTGAGTATTATTACAATTACCTTTCTCTCGCTGTTTCGACTAGATGCTGTTGTTGCCTTCATCAGGAATAGCCAAGTTATTATGTCAACTGAGAGTTAATTGAGAACTCTACTATGAATTATTTTATGTTAGAATTTAAACCAACACTGATAAAAATGAACTTCACAGAGGATCCATGCAGCCAGTGGATTCTGCAAGGGAATCCAATGCAATGGAAACGTCAAGTTTGTTTTGGCCTCTGCTAGGTAGCTAGCGCTCGATGACTACACCAAAAAAGTGGCTGAATATTTGTCCGAGCAATCTAGAATAGTGGCCCTATCATAATTGCAATTTGGTATGTTTTCTGTCATTTTCTGCAGGGAGCTAAATGTTAACAGTGAGCTCACACAGAAGATTAATAATTGTGTCTTACAGGTTGTTAGTGTTCAGTAGGTATCTAGTCCTTTTGAGAGCCAGCAAGACCACATCAAGTGCCAGACAAGACCACCCAAAACCATTCAACAACTTCCACAAGCCACAAAACCATTTGATGTTGACCTAACTTCTAATCAGCATCCTATACATGCTTGCAGCTGTACAGTGCATATGTAATGAGGATTTGGAAAAATCACGGATAGCTCACCAAACCCGGGATCCCTACTTTGAGCAGGCAACCAAAACCGGTAGCTAAGTTTTATAAAACTGCCCTTCACAATCAATACCCACCATGGATCCATACTTTGAGGGTGCAAACTATGGATTGTGCTAAAGACATGCATGTTGGCAACCATGGATGATGCAGACACAAAAAATGATCCACACTTCATACTTGGAACTTGCTATCCTCCTAGGCCATTAAGTGACACTTGTAGAAACATTGAAATAATGTAAGAGAGACGTTAAATACAGGAATTACAATACCCAAAACCGGTAGCTAAGTTTTATAAAACTGCCCTTCACCATCAATACCTTGCCATCCCACTTACAACCCGCATTTGAAAAACATCTTCCTTGATCTCTTCCTCTCTTATTGCTGTGGAAATTTGTGAATTTGTGAGCTTCTTTGAAGTGAAGCAGTGGACCAGATGCACTGCATTGCTGTTAATGTGCAATACAAGAAAAAGACTATTGCCTTGGCTGGCTGCTGAACATTCTTGTTCATTACATTTACCATCATGTGAAAAAAACCCCCAGCATATATATATCAACTTTGTAGGAACTGGTAAAGGTGCTGATTACATGCTGTCATCAGGGTTTCATTTAGGGGGGGGAGGGGGGGCTGCCCCCACTTGTAACCTTTTTGCCGCCCCCCCCCCCCCCCCCCCTGGAAATTGTATTATTAAAATTCATTAGAAACTTTGTCACATCTTTAACCATCATGCCCCCCCCCCCCCCCCCCCTTAAAATCCAGATTCCTCCAGTTGCCCCCCCCCCCCTTGGACAATTTTCTAAATGAAACCCTGGTCATAACTAAGCTGGTCATAACTAAGGACCACAGTCATCTTGTGGGGATACCAACATAACATTCTTCACGGAGAATTCAGGGTAGTCCATTGTATGGGAGACCATAAATGCTTACAAGAACATGTGGTTACAAAAGACTTTGGCGCTTCATAAATTCTGCACACTTCACTTCATTCGATTATAGTTCAAAAGTTCTCTCTTTTGATACTAAAAACTATTGCATAGGTACAACCATGGCAAAGTTACATGCAGTCAAAGTTGGGGACTTCAAAACCCGCATACGAATTCTCTGCAGGTGTGGTTCCTGATTGGAAAGCGTAAACCAGTTGTAATTAGTATTAGTGGCCAGGGGAAGCCTTACTCTACAAAATTAGTGTTTTTATTAGGCGCTAAAGTGTGACCACCAGTCAACTAGCGTGATATAAAAATATATTTAAAAAATAGATTTTTAGCACCCATGCTTGACTAAAGGCCTGTCCACACTGCACCTTAATGATGCATGTCGGGTCTTAAGAAAAAACTCCGAAGTTGCTGCACGTTCGTTGCGACCATACAATCAACAGTACAAAGCCAAAATCATCAATTATCTACCAATGTGAGGAGAAAGGCACATCAAAATCGTCTACTGTATCTGTAGTTGAGATGCAGTTTGTTGTTTGCATTTTTTTCTTGCTGATCGGCTAGCTACAGATAAGCAGGAAACATTTGCTGCAGAGAAGAAAGGGGAGAGAGCTGAAGGAAAGGCAGTACCAACAAAGGTTGTGACTGCACGAACTTCAGAAGTGCAGATGCAGGGCATATGAACATAGCAACAGTACTCTAGCTATGTGGCTAGTCTAGCTAGCTAGTTTGCCTGGTCGGCTGCAGGCCACAGATAGTACACAGCTAGCTCCTCAGAGTTCCAACCTGTGGCCATCGCAAAGATGTGAGTGAATGCAACATTCACTCACATAGTCAGGGTTGTATACAGAAATTTTGCCAAGGGGGGGCGAACTTGAGATATGGAAAAATAAGGGGGGGCGGAGAGCCTGGATGGTGCGGAAAGGGGACGTGCACCCTGGGCTTCCGCGTGGAGTACGAAAGTGTTTTACCCACAGGTATTTTTGCAGTACTAACTGTATATATAGCTGCTACTTATGATGGCATGCACTTTTTCTAAAATCTTTAGTACAACATTCCATCTTAAATATTTGCTGAAGTTGCATGCTACGGCAATCAGCATATATAGATTAGATATAGTCACTTGTCACTCGTATAATGGAGGTGGGCTTTTGTGAAATCGAATTATGTTGCATTCCATGCATTTTCTTACAAAATCATGGACAACAGGTTTCATACACAATTTTTCTCTAGTTCTCTAGGGGGGGGGGGGGGGGGGGGTGGAAATGGTTGGTCACTTGGTGCCCTAATTTTTGTTAATATTTTCTTAACATGTTCATAAGTCGTAAAAGGGGGGTCTGGGGGGAAGATCCCCCCATATTTTTTTTTGCTTTTACAATGTCTGAGGATAGCTATTTTGACTGACTACCAATGGCATTATGCTATACCGAACTATGGCTAGACTGTATATATTTCTCATGATATTGTAGCTGCTTGGAAAAAGGAGAGCATGTGTCATGACACGATGACATCACACACCACCACGTGCTCTCCTTTGTAGGTTTGTCACTTCTTCAGTTCCCTCCTTCTTTCCCACTCTCTCTCAGTATTTTTAACTCAGTCCATTATGTCATGGTCTTAAAGTCTCTATAAAAGAAACCTTACTAGCTGATTTCTCTTCATATTAATATGGATATTCGCTCATACTTTGCAAGTACTTCTCAAGCCTCTTCTCATGCTAATAGCAGCGATAGCGAAGATAGCAGAACAGATAGCTCTGAGCATGTCGAGGCATCTAGTCCTAGCCTTAGTCCTCCACCTTCAAAGAAAAGCAAGCAAAACAAACACCGCTCTTCTGTATCCACGAAGAGAAAATACTCTAAGAGCTGGGAGAAAGATTTCAGTTGGCTCTATTATGACGAGGATAGCGATGGTGCCTTTTGCAAGGTTTGCAAGCAATCTGGTCTGCAGCGTACTGGAGGAGTGTGGGTCACACAACCTTGCAGAAATTGGAAGAAAGCTGTTGAAAAAATGAAAGCTCATGCGAGAAGTGACTTCCATATCCATGCAACTCAAGCTCTTTTTGCAGCTAAAGGAGCAGCCAAAGGTGGAACAGTTGTACAGCAACTCCAGAATGTTTTAGCTCGCAAAAGAGCTCAGAACAGAGCTGCAGTGAAGTGCCTGATCCTACTCACTCATTTTCTTACGAAAGAACAAGTTGCACATTCGACAAAATTTGAGAAGCTGGTTGACGTGGTGGTTCGATGTGGCAGCCAACATTTGAAGCAATTCTTAGAAACTGCACCAAGAAATGCTGTGTACACATCAAGAGTGGCTGTGGTTGAATTCATCGAATCATTGGGGACATGGGTGGAGGAGTCGATTCTGAAGCGACTTCAAAAGGCACCTATGTACAGCCTCATGGCAGATGAGTGCACAGATGTCACCAACGTAGAAGAATTGTCTGTGTTTTGCCGCTGGGAGGAAGATGGTGTACCAGTAGAGTGCTTTCTGGAGCTTATTCCATTGAAGAAGGCTGATGCAGAGACCATCTATTCTAATCTCATCGATTGTTTAAAGAAGAAAGGTCTACAAGTCGGAAGAATAGTTGGATTGGGATTTGATGGAGCTGCAACTTTTTCTGGACGAAAGACCGGGGTTCAGGCACGTATCAAGAAACATACTCCTCACGCTCTGTTTATACACTGCCACTGTCACTTACTGCAGTTGGCTTGTGTGCAAGCTGCCAATAAAACTCCTGGAATTGCTCATGTTTACAGAACATTGACTACTCTTTGGAAGCATTTTCGCAATTCCCCCAAGCGAGCAGAGTGTCTGAAGGAGGTACAGCACGTTCTTGAACTTCCAGAAATGAAAGTGATCAAGCCATCTGACACACGCTGGCTGGCACATGAAAGGTGTGTCAAAGCTGTCAAAGCAAGTTATTCTGCAATTGTAATCACCATTGGGAACATCTATGAGACGTCCCACGAGCCAGAAGCTCTTGGAATCCATGGTGCCCTCTGCAAATTGTCTACGATTGCAGCTATATATTTGCTTGATTTCACTCTACCACAAGTAGCCAAGCTCAGCAAAGCACTTCAGGCAGAGCAGCTTGACCTCTCGTTGATATCATTCCTTGTTGATGCTACTGTTAAATCCTTGGATGATGCAGTTTTGCCTGGAGCGAACTGGGTGTTGGAGCTTCTTGAAAACGTTGAAGACTTGAAGTCATCTACAAAGGTGTCTATTGACGCTGATAAAATACTTTCGTTCCAGAATGTTGTTGGTAAGCCTTTTGTTGCTGATTTAAAGGCCAACATAACAAGCCGATTTTCTTCATCCAACGCTGTTGTATCAGCATTGTCTATATTCGATCCACGGAAAGTTCCAAAACCAGATTCAGTATCTTTTCCCACTTATGGAGACACGTCTGTTGAGAAACTGATTGCTCACTACGGAGAAGATAGAGATGCAGAAACATTGGATGGAGAAGAAACAGTGAAGACAGCCATGATTTCCACTGAAATACTTACAGAGTGGAAAACATTCCGCCAGCTGTTAGTCAAGCAACCACGGGATACTACTGCATCACAGCTGAAAGAACTTGTTTCAAACGACATGCTCAAGGCCATGTTTCCCAATTTGCACAAGATTGCCTCCATCTGCTTATCGATTCCAGTTTCTACTGCTTCTGTGGAGAGAAGCTTCTCACAGATGAAGATGATCAAGACTCGTTTGCGTAATTCTCTAAGTGACTGCAGCCTTTCTCACCTTATGAGGATTGCTATAGAGGCACCAGAAGTACTCTCTGAGAGCGACCTTGAAGAGATTGTGGACGTATGGCAGAGAAAACCAAGAAGAACCTCAGTTTGACATTCCTATCATTTGAACCTGATATCATAAGCTTATTACACCTTTCTTGTATTACACCTTTCTTGACATTATTTAAAAAAATATCTCTAATTTCAAGGGGGGGGGCGAGAATGATACAAGGGGGGGCGAATGCCCCCCCCCCCGCCCCCCTAAATACACCCCTGCATAGTTATTTGAACACTTTAATTTACTGCTCTGTTTTGACCCAAACCACCTATCGAGGTACCAGATCAATGCACATTAATGCACGTTATTCTAATTCGGCGTGGATGCGAGCGATGAGTACTAATGTACATTAATTTGTGCAGAGCGGACAAACCTAAGTAGCCCTTTTTAGCACCTAATGGCATTTTGGCAATAGGAGTTCTTCTTGCCACAGACAGTAATTTCAGCTGTATAACCCTTTCCAATGAGGAGCCACAACTGCAGAGAATACAGGCACTTGTGCTGTCAATGATAGCATCTCAATACACTTTCCAATGAGGAGCCACAACTGCAGAGAATACAGGCACTTGTGCTGTCAATGATAGCATCTCAATACACTTTCCAATGAGGAGCCACAACTGCAGAGAATACAGGCACTTGTGCTGTCAATGATAGCATCTCAATACACTTTCCAATGAGGAGCCACAACTGCAGAGAATACAGGCACTTGTGCTGTCAATGATAGCATCTCAATACACTTTCCAATGAGGAGCCACAACTGCAGAGAATACAGGCACTTGTGCTGTCAATGATAGCATCTCAACACACAGCAATGGGAGATGGTAGCACCGATCGTGACATCTGGAAATACTACTGGCCAAGTTGGACATTAAACAAGCAGATAGGAATGCACGAGCTACCCTCCTCATCACATGTTGCTGGCCATGGGCTGGCCTGGGAAAGCATTTGCAGACGACACCCTCCCATTTGGTCTCGGATCATTCCTACTTGGTGTTCTCAGCAATTACAGATGCTCTGAGGTTGATAATGGCCAAGGAAGGTACAAGTGTGGTGTTCAATTATCTGGACGACTTCCTCACTCTGGGACTCTTACGTAGGTACAAGTGTTCAAACATCTGGACCACTTCCTCACTCTGGGCAGGCCAGGATCCAAAGAAGGTTTAAATAACATGATGTTAGCAACATGCAACGAAGCTGGCCTACCAGTTTCAGTAGCTTTGGAAATAAGAGCTGGAGAAGCTGAAAGCTCTCTGCACATGGAGAGTGAGGAAGGCATACAGAAAGAGGGATTTCCTATCACTAATAGGCTCCCCTCTCACACATGCAAGGGATGGTCCGGAAGAGCCTTTTTGCATAAGCTCATTGGCCTATCCAAAACAACCGCACATCTTGACCACTTGAACATCGAGGCGTGGCCAGATATAGTATGGTGGCAGAATTTTGCGAGATCCTTGAACGGAACATCAATGCTGAGCACACCATCCTGAGGCAGTGGTCACTTCTTATGGAGGTGTGGTGGCCTCTTTCGGCGAGTTATTTCAACCAAAGTGGGTGGAGGCTTCTAGCTACCAAGGAACTGATTCCTATCGTCGCCATATGGGGTCACAAGTGGCCAGGGGGTACAGGTGCTGTGTGACTATGGTTGCACAGAAGCCCAGCATAGAGAGGGACTTGATGTACCTGCCTCACCTACACCACGGGGAAGTTCCAGTTCCTAATAGTAGCCACACGTATCCCTGGTAAGAACAACACTGCCGACGCGCTGTCAAGAAATAGGCGTGGATCTCATTTTATATTTATCCACAGGCAGACACCGGTCCATCGCCCATCTCAGCGTCCCTGCTGGATCTGGTCCTGCAACCTAAACCTGACTGGACAGCATTGAGTTGGCATGAGCTGTGGAGCAATATTTCCAGAGTGGACTAGCTCCATCAATGCACAGAATATATATGGTGCAGCAAATAAACAATACCTTCTATTTTGCTCACAGACACCCATTCTGGCATCGGAACATTTCCTGTGTCAATTCTCGGCTCAACTGGCAGGAAATTATCTTCAAGCATCCAGCATAAAACGCTATCTGGACATTGCTAAGGGGGTGAAGATCCAGCGGTAGGCAAAATGGCAGAGCTGGAGCATGTGGTAAAGTGTATTAGAGCAACGCAGGCAAAAATGGGGACATGGATCAGGCTCCCAATAACGCCCTCCTTGCTGGAAGCAATAAAAGTTGTGTGGCACAAGGCGCGTGCAACCAGGGACGGAGCTAATTAGCCACCATCGCCAGACACAGTACAGTGCTTGGCCATTTTGTTTAGGGATATAGCTCACAAATTAGGTGTGCGATGTTACCAGCAAACTACATGGGCTACGTTAGAGCTCGCATAATAATGTAAGTGGTTTGCTAATCAGGCTGACCCCTCTGGAGCCAATGCCAACCCCAGATTTGGTCTCAGAGGTGTGTTTTAAGTGTTTCTACTCTAAATCAACATTCTTCTCTTAGGTTTGGTAGTGAACAAAATTCGAGTTAAGCGAGTAACCTCCGCAACAGCCAGGAAGGAACAGATGATCTTTCCCCCTAATTATATATGTGTGTGTGTGTGTGTGTGTGTGTCTGCATGACCATCCGTTTGTCCTCTAGACACTTGAAAACTATCAGGAATACACCTCACAAACTATATAATAAGCACAAGCCAGGAAGTGGTTTTAGGTAAAAAAAAAATCTTCCAACTCTTCCAACTTTTTTGTTAATTCCCCCCCCCCCCCAACTTTTTTTAAAATTTGTTAATTTTTTTATTTTTAAACTCCAATTCCTGGAGACCACCATCGCCAAAATGGGATGGCACTTGACATTTTGTTAAGGGATATATACTTGTGTAGGTGCTACTCCATTATCAAACAATGGCTGACAAGACACGCAATGGCGGCATTACCAACGAACTACATGTTAGAGCTCGCGTAATGCAAGCAGTTTCCTAGCAAGGCTGCCTCTAGCTCTACTCGAGAAAAAAACACCTTAGCAATAGTTTCTATTCTAAGCAATATCAGCAATAACCAGTGTGTTTCATCCTGCATGGTGTATCTCTGCTAATAATTAACAAAAATGCTTTTAATTATGATATCAACTATGCTACGATAACATTAATGGGTGCCATCTACAGTAGGCATCTACACTCCTACTGTCAGTCTATAATACAGGCATGCACATTTTTGTGGTGTTGTTACTGGTGAGGGTTGGTTGGTGGAGAGCATTTATATACAATTCAAGGGTGGTAGCAGTACAAAGGTGTTTGTACGGTGTGGCTGTGAACAATTTCTATTCTATCCAGAGTCATAATTGCTGCATAGAAGGTGTTTGTAGGGTGTGGCTCAGTGAACAATTTCTATTCTATCCCGAGTCATAATTGCTGCACAGGAGGTGTTTGTAGGGTGTGGCTCAGTGAACAATTTCTATTCTATCCCGCTGCACAGGAGGTGTTTGTAGGGTGTGGCTCAGTGAACAATTTCTATTCTATCCCGAGTCATAATTGCTGCACAGGAGGTGTTTGTAGGGTGTGGCTCAGTGAACAATTTCTATTCTATCCCGAATCATAATTTCTGCATAGAAGGTGTTTGTAGGGTGTGGCTCAGTGAACAATTTCTATTCTATCCCGAGTCATAATTGCTGCACAGGAGGTGTTTGTAGGGTGTGGCTCAGTGAACAATGCTTTTCTATTCTATCCCAGAGTCCATTAGTGATGCCTGTGTCTGGCAGAGTGATTGGTTCTGCAGCATGCATAATTATTTTCATCTAAACATTGTCGTCCTTAGACTCATTTCTATGGGGGGTGCTTAACATTTTTGTGAAGGTTTTAGTTTACATAAGCATGGGTGTCTGCCTGGCTTGTGACACACCTTTTGCTTCTCTAGTTCATATTGGTAGGAGTTCTGAGTTCTGGTCATGTAATACTGATGCATATGCATGAGCCTATGTATATACTTATATATGTATAAATATATATATAGCAGGCAATACAGACCAGCTGTTGGTTACATGCTGCCCGCCCTGAGTCAAAAACACAGTATTGTGCACTGAGAACTACAGTTCTGGCTGTATTGTTACAGTGGCAAACATGCCACAGTTCTGAGATGAAGCCTGGCACTACCAAATTGGCAAAACAAGGTGCTTCCTCTAGTATTTGTAGTTGCATTCACTAAACCAAAGACAATTGGAAGCAACTACCAGTGTATTAAAACATTGAAGTTTTATGCACTGCACCCTGTAATGAAAGTTAATAATGTATCTATCACCTTCCACTCGTTGTCTGATCTCATCGGTCACTCCTACCGGTTGCTCTGCATTAAGTGCCAAGTACCTGCTGTATATTCTCAGTGCACCTGACTCTATACCTGAGAGCAAGGGAAAGATGGAGAGGAAAGAAGAGGAGAGGTGGTTAGGAGAGAAGGGTAGAGGTGGAGAGAAGAAAAGGAAAGGTGGAGAGGAGAGTGTGGGAGAGGTGGAGAGGAGAGAAGGGCAGAGGTAGAGAGGAGAGAAGGGGAGAGGTGGAGATGAGAGAAGGGGAGAGGAGAGAAAGGGAGAGGTGGAGAGGAGAGATGTGGAGGAGAAATGGGGAGAGGTGGAGAGGAGAGAAATGGAGAGGTGGAGAGGAGAGGTGGGGAGAGGAGAGAAGGGAAGATGGTGGAGAGGAGAGAAGGGGAGAGGTGGAGAGGAGAGAAAGGGGAGAGATGGGAGAGGAGAGAAGGGGCGATGGTGGAGAGGAGAGAAGGGGAGAGGTTGAGAGGAGGGGAGAGGTTGAGAGGAGAGATGGGGAGAGGACAGATGGGGAGAGGAGACAAGGGGAGAGGTGGAGAGGAAAGAATGGGGAGAGGTGGAGAGGAGAGGTGGGGAGAGCAGAGAAGGGGAGATGGTGGAGAGGAGAGAAGGGGAGATGGTGGAGAGGAGAGAAGGGGAGAGGTGGAGAGGAGAGAATGGGAGAGATGGGAGAGGAGAGAAGGGGCGATGGTAGAGAGGAGAGAAGGGGAGAGGTGGAGAGGAGGGGAGAGGTTGAGAGGAGAGATGGGGAGAGGACAGATGGGGAGAGTAGACAAGGGGAGAGGTGGAGAGGAAAGAAGGGGAGAGGTGGAGAGGAGAGAAGGGGAGAGGAGAGAAAGGGAGAGGTGGAGAGGAGAGATGTGGAGGAGAAATGGGGAGAGGTGGAGAGGAGAGAAATGGAGAGGTGGAGAGGAGAGGTGGGGAGAGGAGAGAAGGGAAGATGGTGGAGAGGAGAGAAGGGGAGAGGTGGAGAGGAGAGAAGGGGGGAGATGGGGAGAGGAGAGAAGGGGCGATGGCGGAGAGGAGAGAAGGGGAGAGGTTGAGAGGAGGGGAGAGGTTGAGAGGAGAGATGGGGAGAGGACAGATGGGGAGAGTAGACAAGGGGAGAGGTGGAGAGGAAAGAAGGGGAGAGGTGGAGAGGAGAGAAGGGTACCAGTGCATAGAGAGGGAGTCTACTATTAAATTAACTCTATGGACATAATTATAAGACTTTGTATAAGGCTTTAGTTTTAATAATCTAACGATGTCATTTATACTCTGGCACACATTTTGCTTAGGATTTAATGAATTTTGACATCAAGCTGTGTGCTTGTGTGTGTATGCTTAATGTGTGAACAGCATGCATGTCAAAGTTAGCACTACTAGAGTTAAAAGGTATTAGACTAATTTACAGCATGTATACAGTATTAAAGTGTGGCAATAACAATTACAGTCACTCTGAATAATCATACTTAATTAAATGTATCTTAGTAACTTGGTGACAAGCAAGGTGATCATTGGAATGACCTCTCTAGCTGATGATATCAATAAGCTGCCATGTATTCTACTCATAGCAATTAGGACCACATCCTCATAGCTATATATGCAGGTTGCTAATTATGTAGCACATCCTATCACTTCCCTCATTAGTAGCATGTAGTAGAGGTTGACCATAAATGGGACAATAACTAATGTTCACTACTAGAATCACTGGTCCATAAATAGTTAATTTGCACTCACCGCTTCTTGTAGAGTGATTATCCGGTGCCGCCTGATTGCATGCAGCAGGAACTTCAGGGCTCAGTCTCGACTCCGGAGGCGACTCTTGCATAACTGTTGGCGTGCCGTTTGCTTTGGGGCCACCATCCCCACTGACTCTGCCTGCTGTCTGCGGCGGTGTGAATGCTGCATGAAACTTACAGTTGCAGTACATGTGGTTCTCGGTGTCTCTCCTGTGATAGGTTTTCAAGACCCCACCTCCATTACTAACTGCACCATTTCTACAACTAGTGTGATCTCCATCACCTCCGACTTTCTTACAACTACCACCATTCCCACTCCCTACACTTGCTCCACCACCTACACTTCCGCCATCTCCACCACCTTCACTTCCATTGCCATCACAATCAAATCCATGTGGACGTTCCTCTTGACCTGTCGCTTTTGAGGTCCATACTGAGCCAATCGTGTGAGCATTCACTCCACGACTATCGCCAGCACCACTACCGATGCTACCAGAACGAGAACTTCTCCTTCTTTCCGAGAATCTTGGTCGACCCTTGACGGCTGGTCCTCCTGGCATAGAGGCTTTGAAGGCCTCCACTGAGAACCAGAACGGGATTAGGTGTGACGCTTGTAAAGTGTCCAGATACTGCACGAAGTAGTGCAGCATGGACTGGGGGGAAGCATCCTTCAACATGTCCACAAAATGCACACACAACTTGGAGGTCCTGAGCGGCATATTGTGACACTTGCACAAGAATGATCAACAAAACTGCAATTAAAGAGGCAAAATATATTATTACACAATGATATGGTTTCAATGAATTGAAATTTACGTGGTTTTGTTCCTCATAGGTAATACATTATTACTCATCAATCAGCACTGATCAATCAGCACTGCAATTTTTATATAAATTATTCTATATAAATTATTCAATAATGGATAATATTTAACTTTGACATCAATTTAGGATTCATGTGCCACACCCACAAAATTTGAGCATTGCCATCCAGACGTTAGATTTAGCCGCTTGAAGTATGTTCTCCACTCACCAAGTCCACTCACCAAGTCAAGGTGCAAGAACTGCCAAGTGCAAGATGTTACTACATAAAACTCCTCCACAGCTGATGCGTATTTGCTTTTGCCATGCTTGCATACATGGCTTGTACATCAAGGGTGATCAGCTTAGCTGGTATCTTCAGCTCAGAGACTACTGCCCACCCCCCCTCCCCCTTAAAAAAAATTAATTGTCATAGTTACCAACATAGAACTATATAATGCCAGTCGAGCATTGGATATCTTATGAGCTGTCTTTATAGTTACCATGCCAAACAAAACGTCTAGCACTCATTTGATGCTCTCACTGGATCAGACTAGCTACTATAATTGTAGCTATACCTTGCTTACAGCTGGAGTGAAGACGGGCCTAGACCAGCGACGTAATCATAGATAGCTTCGGTAATTCATTCGAGACATTATGGGTTTCATTTGAGGTCGCCTACTTGTAGACACAACTCGGGAAGACCGCCACCCGAGCTGGAATATCAGAAGCACTCGAACGAGAGAACACTAAATTCGGACCAGCATAAGCACTCTAAATGCGCTACATTTAGAAAGTAAACAAACGATGATATTCTGACCTCGTCACGAGTCGCATAAGTTTGACTCAGAATTATAGTTACTAAAAGTCAAACACCAGAACAAACAACAGCAATTACAGCACTACAATATGCGGTAGAAAACAAAGTAAGTTTGGTCTAAAAGAGTCCTTGGAGGTGATATTCAGGACAGTCAAACAGGAGAGTTTTGCGTGTGGCCACTGCTGGTTTCTTGGGCTGATGCAGGAGCTTGAATAGTCCAGTCCCTACAGCCATCGGGATCCCCATAATAATACACTCGCTCACTCCTGTGGGAAGTGAATATAAAACATAACTAATTATCAATCGAGAATGGATATCTGTTATATGGCATTGCTGTTGCATCACTAGTGACCATGTGGTCATCTGAATTGTCAGTTCCCCCCCCCCCCCCCACCCCCACCCCCACCCCCAATAATGCAGAATGTCAAGACGAGCAGTTTTTCAAGAAAACCCCAGTTGGATTTTTTTCCTGGTGCCACTCGACCAACATTTTGTTGTTCTTAGAGATGATACTTGATTGGTTAAGAGGAATTGATGAACAATTTCACCTATACAGGTATACCTGTTATGGCATCTTTCTGCCCATGATAAGATGCATCAAACAAGTGATCTGCCGTCTTTTCAAACTACAGAGAAATAGAGTGCAACAAAATAATAATTTCAGCACTTAACACTCCATTAAAACCACCAGGTCCACCACGGCCCAATATTATATAGTTGCTGTCAACTCTTGGAATGCCCATAGCTTCAACATCTTTCTTTTCAGCACTGTATGTAGGGCTACTCTAGCTATAGCCAACGACAAAGTTAAATTTTTGATTTCATAAATACGCTGTGGCCTAATTTGAACTTTGTCGATTAGCTAGAGCTAGTGTAGTCCTACATACGCTACTACAGTGCTGAAAAGAAGCTATGGGAATTCCAAGAGTGATAGCAACCATCTGGAATGGAATGTAGCTAAAAGCAATGGGCAGTCAAAGGGAATAAAGTGTACACAACTGGAAAGCTATGGACACCCAAAGAATGACTGCGATAATCTGGAATGCAATATGTAGCTAGAGCTGTGGACAATCTAAGAAGCAAAATTGTGATGAGCTCAAGTTGTGTTACAATGACTACAGACAATATAAGCAGTGTCCCAAATAGTGTGCCTGTTAATTAATTCAGTTCCAAATCTGACCACAAGATTTTTGTGACAAGGACTACCATATTTAATCAGTCACAATTTCTATGCTTGACAATATTGCAACATAGAGAGAGTTGAGACTGCTTGCTGAAAGACTTATCTTTACTACCTAAAGGGGGAGAGAGTCAAACCACCTCTCTCTGAGAATCACCTCTCTCTGAGAATTCTGTGCCATACTGCATTCAAGAAGTGAGTGGCAGATACATATGCAATCAGCTTGGGTCGAGTTTATTTCTGACAATGTGTCACAGTCCACATGACTCTTTGCTCATGGCACGAACCACATGACCTTGACTCAGTTGTGCATCCACAATTTCATAAGCACAAATTGATAATGCACAACCTCCTTTGCATGGTGGCATGCACCAAGGCCACTCACCGAGGCAAGCATCAGGACGCTCTCTTTCATCTTTGCCAAGCCGAATCTCGTGATTCCCAACACCTCGCCCTGCACATAGCGGCATCCATGATTAGCAACATGCCATCAAAGCTGACATTGTGTAATGACAAAACCACAAACCAATCAATGCAGACTAATAATTGAGTTTGGAGTCAAGAGTCTTTGCAAATACTACTCAAATTACCAAATATGTACTACTCAAATTAGCACTGAACTGCCACAGCTGACATCTGGGAGTTTCAAGAATATTGGGTGGATTCCAAACCAATTTTTGACACTCCTCCAGTTCATTACTTCTGGCATTTATATCCCATAAATAAAGCACTTTGCTTATGAACTATGTACTTCCTCCAACTCCAAACCCTTTGCTTGTAAACTTTGCTTGTAAACTTTGCTTGTAAACTTTGCTTGTAAACTTTGCTTGTAAACTTTGCTTCATCTACACATAAAAAACCTCCCAAATTTTATTTCAACTCCTGCTCAAATGCAGTAGCTCTATGTGTAAAGAGCTAGTCTTCTCCATGCACCTTGAAGGTCATGAGATCAGCCAGCAGCATGACGTGGCGAATGTCTATGCTCATGCCATGATTCACCATGGTGTACACAATCTCATTCATTATGGTCTGCCTGCATACACAAATACACAAATTACATTAGTAATAATTATAGTTAATAATAATAGCAGTAACAATAATATTAATATAATAATAATAATAGTAGTAGTAGTAGTAATAATAATAGATGAACGTCATTAGCATGGATCTTGTGTAATGAAAGAGCATTCACACTTGCATATAAGCACGACAAAAATAATGTTAATTAGACATAGCTTTAAGTTAGAACTTGTAAGAGAGAATTAGGCGTAACTGGACAAAATGTCACCTGCCCATTACAGATGGCCAACTTGATGACATAACCTGGCTCAACCCATGCATGCTGCTGACTAATAAGCACTCCTTACATTCTCATTAGTCAAGGTATATTTCCTGTGAACAGTAGTATATGCAGCACGGCTTCAGCTTAACCAACCAACCAGGATCTAATCACATTATGCCCATCACATCACAGTTCCCATTAGCTTGGCAAGGCTTTGAGCATGAATATGAGCCGACTTAAACTCATACTGCTAAGGATACTTCTCAGGATTCTGAATGTTGGCCATCCATTTCCTGTCAACCAGCTGCAGCCAGCATAAGATTTCCCTATACAAGTTATCAAGAGCGCATATTTCTAGATAAATATAGTAACTAGATATCCTCAAATAAGGCTGCACCCTCAATAACACATGCCCTAAATTAGATAGAGTGGAGTAGCACATACCCTCCACACCCACCCACCTATAACTGCGTTGCAATGCACATGCTCATACTGGAAACTACTTCATTATTACGAAACTCGTACAGTCATAAATGTAGTTTCTCCCAATGAAGTCAATTTCTTTGATAGTTGCGGTATTTCTCCGAAGACAGATGGCTCAGAAGATGACCGCATCCATCCTACCATGGCAGGTGCAGCCAGGGCAGAAGTTACTTCAACCCGTAAAATAGTCAGACTACACAACAAGACTGGAGAGGCCAGTGGTGATGCCATTGCAATGGCTGAAGCTGACCAGTAAGGAAGAGGTCACTCAAGTGGATGATGACTAGTCGCACAAACAAAGTCATTGTCACAAGACTTAGATCAGCTGATCTACATGCAGTAATGCATGCTCAAGCAATACAGCATGCCTAAGATTAATGTGCACACTTCAATAGTATATGTAGCTAGGCAGCTCATGAATTAATAAAGCACGCTCTATTTAATCGAGGATACACGGTGTTGCCTCCATGGTAAACACACCACCTGCAAGCAAGAATATGCCGAGTACCTAACACTGCCCCTGTCATTTCCTGGAGTACCCAACACTGCCCCACTCCTTGCCTGGAGTACCCAACACTGCTCCTGTCCTTGCCTGGAGAACCCAACACTGCTCCTGTCCTTGCCTGGAGTACCCAACACTGCTCCTGTCCTTGCCTGGAGTACCCAACACTGCTCCTGTCCTTGCCTGGAGTACCCAACACTGCTCCTGTCCTTGCCTGGAGTACCCAACACTGCTCCTGTCCTTGCCTGGAGTACCCAACACTGCTCCTGTCCTTGCCTGGAGTACCCAACACTGCTCCTGTCCTTGCCTGGAGTACCCAACACTGCTCCTGTCCTTGCCTGGAGTACCCAACACTGCTCCTGTCCTTGCCTGGAGTACCCAACACTGCCCCTCTCCTTGCCTGGAGTACCCAACACTGCTCCTGTCCTTGCCTGGAGTACCCAACACTGCTCCTGTCCTTGCCTGGAGTACCCAACACTGCCCCTCTCCTTGCCTGGAGTACCCAACACTGCCCCTGTCCTTGCCTGGAGTACCCAACACTGCTCCTGTCCTTGCCTGGAGTACCCAACACTGCTCCTGCCCTTGCCTGGAGTAATCAACACTGCTCCTGTCCTTGCCTGGAGTACCCAACACTGCCCCTGTCCTTGCCTGGAGTACCCAACACTGCTCCTGCCCTTGCCTGGAGTAATCAACACTGCCTCTGTCCTTGCCTGGAGTAGCCAATACTTCTCCTCTCCTTGCCTGGAGTAATCAACACTGCTCCTGTCCTTGCCTGGAGTACCCAACACTGCTCCTGTCCTTGCCTGGAGTAACCAACACTGTCCCTGTCCTTGGCTGGAGTAATCAACACTGCCCCTCTCCTTGCCTGGAGTAATCAACACTGCTCCTGTCCTTGCCTGGAGTACCCAACACTGCTCCTGCCCTTGCCTGGAGTAATCAACACTGCCCCTGTCCTTGCCTGGAGTAGCCAATACTTCTCCTGTCCTTGCCTGGAGTACCCAACACTGCCCCTGTCCTTGCCTGGAGTACCCAACACTGCTCCTGCCCTTGCCTGGAGTAATCAACACTGCCCCTGTCCTTGCCTGGAGTAGCCAATACTTCTCCTCTCCTTGCCTGGAGTACCCAACACTGCTCCTGCCCTTGCCTGGAGTACCCAACACTGCCCCTCTCCTTGCCTGGAGTACCCAACACTGCCCCTCTCCTTGCCTGGAGTAACCAACACTGCTCCTGTCCTTGCCTGGAGTAATCAACACTGCTCCTGTCCTTGCCTGGAGTACCCAACACTGCTCCTGCCCTTGCCTGGAGTAACCAACACTGCTCCTGTCCTTGCCTGGAGTACCCAACACTGCTCCTGCCCTTGCCTGGAGTAACCAACACTGCTCCTGTCCTTGCCTGGAGTACCCAACACTGCTCCTGCCCTTGCCTGGAGTAATCAACACTGCTCCTGTCCTTGCCTGGAGTACCCAACACTGCCCCTGTCCTTGCCTGGAGTACCCAACACTGCTCCTGTCCTTGCCTGGAGTACCCAACACTGCCCCTCTCCTTGCCTGGAGTACCCAACACTGCTCCTGTCCTTGCCTGGAGTACCCAACACTGCTCCTGCCCTTGCCTGGAGTAACCAACACTGCTCCTGTCCTTGCCTGGAGTACCCAACACTGCTCCTGACCTTGTCTGGAGTACCCAACACTGCCCACTCCTTGCCTGGAGTACCCAACACTGCTCCTGCCCTTGCCTGGAGTACCCAACACTGCCCCTCTCCTTGCCTGGAGTACCCAACACTGCTCCTGTCCTTGCCTGGAGTAATCAACACTGCTCCTGCCCTTGCCTGGAGTAATCAACACTGCCCCTGTCCTTGCCTGGAGTACCCAACACTGCCCCTGTCCTTGGCTGGAGTAATCAACACTGCCCCTGTCATTGCCTAGAGTAATCAACACTGCTCCTGTCCTTGCCTGGAGTACCCAACACTGCTCCTGCCCTTGCCTGGAGTAACCAACACTGCCCCTGTCCTTGCCTGGAGTAATCAACACTGCCCCTGTCCTTGCCTGGAGTACCCAACACTGCCCCTGTCCTTGGCTGGAGTAATCAACACTGCCCCTGTCATTGCCTAGAGTAACCAACACTGCCCCTGTCCTTGCCAGGAGTAATCAACACTGCCCCTCTCCTTGCCTGGAGTAATCAACACTGCCCCTGTCCTTGTCCACACATACCATATACACAACCTTCAATATCCTATAATTCTCCTGGCTACAAATTTGTAACAGCTGAGAATTAGTAGTACACACACACATTACAGAGAACTCTGTCCAAGAACATTTCTAAGTACAAATTGTAAATTGGTTCCGATAGCAGAAGCACCCCAACCCCATAGGGTGAAAATATGGAATTCCTGATTTCCTGGAGACCCATTTGATCTGGTCTCGGTTCATCTCGTGTGCGCCACAATGACACACACCCTCCGAGGAATCCATTATCAAACTACCAGATGTACATATGGATGTAGAGTCGACCTCGTTCGTTTAATTTGCTGGGGACAGTGAGGGTGTGATGCATCACAGTATAAAAGATCTGCTATAACGAACTTCGGTTACAACAAAAGAAAAGTTTTTAAGTGCCTAATTGTCCTAATTGTCTAATAAAAGCCTGAAATTCTTAGAATTCTGGAAATATCCAGCAGCATTCCATATTCTCAACCTATTCCATGTGGCCACACCTTATGTGACACAGAGTATAATATTATTACAGCATACCAACAATCGCACACAATTGTATGAATCGAGCTTCAGGCTATATTGGCCAATTGTTTTATTCCATAGACAAGTTACACCTTCATATAGATCACAGTAACATCACCACACACATACATTTATGACTAGGGCTAGGGTTGGTATGGAGGCTAGGGTTGGTGTGTAGGCTAGGGCTAGGGTTGGTATGGAGGCTAGGGCTAGGGTTGGTGTGGAGGCTAGGGCTAGGGTTGGTGTGGAGGTAGGGCAGCATGGCTAGCTTTATTAGTATGTATGTAGGTATTCTATGTAATCCTGTATTTTAGCAACGTGCAAGCAGGCTGTGGTCCAATAATTTTGCTAGGCAGTCCCATGCTTTAACATTAGCAGTGGAAGTAGGTAGTCCTATATTCTTGTAGTGTGTAAGCAGGTACAGTATCCTTTAGCAGTGGAAGTAGGTAGTGCTATCCTTTAGCAGTGTGGAAGTAGGTCTTCAGTAGTGTGGAAGTAGGTAGTCCTATTCTTTAGTAGTGTGGAAGTAGGTAGTCCTATTCTTTAGTAGTGTGGAAGTAGGTAGTGCTTTCCTTTAGCAGTGTGGAAATAGGTAGCGCTTTCCTTTAGCAGTGTGGAAGTAGGTCTTTAGTAGTGTGGAAGTAGGTAGTCCTATTCTTTTAGTGTGGACTATTCTTTAGCAGTGTGGAAGTAGGTCTTTAGTAAGTAGGTAGTCCTAATTAGTTCCCAAATGACATGAACCTGTGGGATTGGGTGAAGGACTGGTCCCATACCACAAGGTGTTTTTTTAAAATATTTATAATTTTGTGTTTCTACAAAGAGCCTTTAAAAGCCTAAATTTGAGATATTAAAACAATGTATTGAAGAGAGCCTGGCCATCCAGTGTGCCACAGGGAGAGACTTCTCGGTGGGAATCTCGGTGGGAACCTTTGTCTCCACAACTGTTAGCTGCTATTGGGATGGCTAGCTACCTGTTTTCTCCCTTCAATGCCAATGTGCATTAAATAGAAACACCCATGAAAATGAAAATTCCTCGAAAATCTAAGCCCTTACAAAATGCCCTAATAAGTGTGGCTGGATTTAAAACAATGTCTCTCTTGTATCCAGCTATGTAATATATATATATATATATATACTTGTCTGTTTATCCCATCAAAATATTTCTTCTTTTTACACATTGTGTGTTGCTGGAAAAAAGAAAAAGAAAAAATAAGAACCCCATGCTTCCCCCCCCAAAACAACAACAACCTTGACCCCCCAAAGCAACAACCTTGAACCCCCAATTTCTATACAGAATTATTACCCCCAACCAGCTGAAAAGTCATCTAGCCCTCTTAATCCAGCAGGAATTTACCTATGCCATATCAGGTGTTCGTGGTCATGCCAACTCAAACAGCTTGAGTTGTCTGAGGTATGTTGCTTCTTTGTTAAAGACAGGTTATCATAACACGTCAACCTGTGAGCAGCCATCAGCTGCCAGATGGCAGCTACATTCACCTTACATCTACCTTACATCTGTAGCACAGGATGCATGCAACCTGTGAATGGATTCTTCTTTGGAGGACATTAAAAAAAATTGTAGGACGCATGTTAATAACACCATTGAGTTCAGCGTTCAGCTTCACACAGAAAATGCTCAAGTCAAGCGACACACCACACAGAGATATTTTGAGTGGTTTAATATCGCGACATGATCGAAGAGCAGTAGAGCTTGGTATGGTCAGGAACAGTTCCTGTTTGAGTCACTGTTAGCCACCATCGATAGGGATAGAATTTTCCCCCCTTGGGGGGTTGAAATAGGGAGGGGGTAAACAGGGGGGAGGGGATGTGTCAACTGCCACATGTTCTCACTATTTCAATAAAGCTAAGTGCAGTGACAAGATATAGAGCCTGATAAGGCCTAGCCTTACATGTTGAGTTAATGTACTTTCATTATGCAACTTGTAAGGGAAAAATAATAGAAAGTGAGGAAAGGGATATATCCTTCAAGATAAAGCCCTGGGTTGTTTCCCACTCAAGTTGAAAGCTCCAGGTCAAAAGTGTCACTTCCCACCACCAACAGGTGCTTATCAAGATCAGTCAACCATAATTGATACCACTATGTTATCAGTGAAAGAAGTTTCAGTGCATTAGGTTGTCTCACATATGCCTGACTCTGGGCAGATTAAACTGATGTAATGTACACTATTATTATTGGCAATGAGTCTGCTTCACGGAGTCTGCTTCACAGAGTCTGCTTCACGGAGTCTGCTTCACGAATATTCATATAACTGTTGATCTTTTTATTGACTTGCAAATTCTGAAATATGGGGGGCTATTGCCTACACTCATGATCTATGAATATTAACCCTCTGAAAAAAACATCTACATGACTGGTATTCCTACAGTTGCAGCATAACAGCCAGTGGTTTGCCTAGGTAGCATATATATATATATATATACACACAAGGTTCCACGAGGCCTTTCATAGTTAGCCAAGTCTATCAATATAATGTATTAGGCCATGGAATATGTATGAGGTACATTGTGACAGCATGCCCAATCTACCTAGCAGCCTCTATGCCGAGAGCAGTCTCCATCTCGGCCGTGTGGTTGGAGGTGCAAGCTGTTCCCTTCACACCCTTGGTAGCCATCACAGCCTGCAGGTTCATCCCTTCCACCAGCAGCTTGTACTTGGTGGCTCCCTTGCTGCTGTCCACATGGATGATGGCGCGACTCACTGAAGTGATGCCCTGCATACCAGGCACCAAGCACACCAGGCACTAAGCACAATGCACTTCACAGTCAGTATGCCACACAGAAGGTTTGATTGTGCGTTCGGTGTGCTCTAGATCAGGCAATTTTTTTTCAACCCCATTCCTCTCAAACCTAAAACAGAGCTACATACACCGTCCTTGTATCTGCATCCTGATTATACAAGAGTACAATATGGAACGCTAAAGACCAGGGCCAAGACAGTTAGGGTCAATGCTAAAGTTGTTAGAGTCGGTGCTAAAGTTGTTAGAATCAGCACTAAAGTTGTTACAGTTAGCGCTAAAGTTGTTAGAGTCAGCGCTAAAGTTAAGACTGAATATGAGGTAGTACAAATCTAAAGGTGACATTAATGCTCTTCCAATAACTGCATGAGCACATTGCTTGCTCCCAGCAGAAACACCCTCCCTGCTAACTGAGTTGTAAGCATATGCTCTTGGCACATGCTATAGGCTCACACCTGACTCGCCATGCTTCTCTTAAAGTTATAAGCACGTGCTACTGTAATGACACACTGCCATTTTCAATCATCCCACACTGATGATGGACACACACACACACACACACACACTCACTCACACACCAACAGCCTCGGCACACTAACAAACATCAAGGTGCATTTCCTTGGACCTTCCCAAGACATCTCCGTCGATACTCACCTTGACAACCACGTTAGGAAGTTTGACCTTCAAGGCTTGCATTGCATAGTACACAGAACTTTTCTTCCCCTCATTGGGATAGATCAGGAGGACCCATTTGCTCCTGACGGAGATGTTCTGATAGTTGAGGAGACATAGGTGTACATATAACACATAATTATGCATTCTAGCCGTTAGTGCGTGGGACTAAAGGGCTGCTTCTCATGAGGTCATGTGATTTGAGCTGTTCACAATATCAGCATCTGGCTTGCTTTTAATACCTACCCAGAATTACAAAATCCTCCAAGCTACAACCACAATATTCCAAGCTTCCTGCACTAATGATTGCTGCATGCACATCAACATCATGATCCACTTCCTCCTCCCAGCTAAGACATCTGTGCTGACACTCACCTTGACTACCATATTAGGAAGTTAGACCTTCAAGGTCTGCATTGCCAATGAACCTCAACATTCCATACCTAGTGCTACTAACATCCTGGGAACAAAGAGGCCCTGTTATGTCCACATTCAAGTGGACCACAATAATTATAGTATCTGTAAGATATGATGCTCCCCCCCCCCCATGCAGAAAAGGCTAGCAAAATTTCCGGTGCCAGTTTGTGTGTGTGTGTGTGTGTGTGTGTGTGTGTGTGTGTGTGTGTGTGTGTGTGTGTGTGTGTGTGTGTGTTATAGAAGCTTGAGGAAGCTTGGGACTAAACTAGTTGCTAATCAGTAAGTTTTCATCTGGGTCTACCTCAGTAGTGGTAAGACTAGACCAATAGCAGCTGTAGGACTACAGCTTCCCTTACTACATTACTAAAGCTTCACAACAAGTTGAAAGAGTACTATACAAGATGTATAATGCATTTACTATAATGAGTGACATATTACTACAGTTGTACTACTTGAGTTCATTGCTTGAACAATGCCCACTCCAGGCAGTGAATGAAGCTAGGATGAGCAGTATGTGGGCACTATTCCTTGTATGGGAGAGAAGGTTGGGGGTTGGAGGGGGGGGTCAAAATCTCTCCATGCGTGTTAGTCATCTCTTTCATGTGCAAGGAAGTTACTCACAACCTTGATCAACCTTCATTTTGTAGCTTAATCTCAAATAAAGCACAACAAACCCAAATAAAGCACACCAATCCATAGTGACCGATACTTTGCAACCAATGCAAGAATGGAACTCGACTCTGTTCAAGCACAGGGTAGCAATGAGACACAATGCATGAGTTGCACAGTGTTCTCATTGCATCGCTAGTGCATGGGTCTACATGAAGCAGCCTGACCTTGCTGCTCATCCATAATCCCTACACACACAGCACTGATTCAACATTTACTTGGATATCCTGGGAATATCGGGCCTATTCTGGGATATTCCCGAGCGACTCACTTTACAACATGGATTCTGGTCAGCACTAGCAGCACTAGGGCTGGGGCTAGGGCTAGGGCTAGGGCTGGGGCTAGGGCTAGGGCTGGGGCTAGGGCTGGGGCTAGGGCTGGGGCTGGGGCTAGGGCTGGGGCTAGGGCTGGGGCTGGGGCTAGGGCTGGGGCTAGGGCTGGGGCTAGGGCTAGGGCTAGGGCTGGGGCTAGGGCTAGGGCTAGGGCTGGGGCTAGGGCTGGGGCTGGGGCTAGGGCTAGGGTGAGCAAGCACTGGGCTATTTTAGGCTTGGAATACATTGTACATCTGGAAATATTGCTTTGTTGCTTGGGTAGGGGGGGAGGACTTGTCTTCCCCTCTCCCCTGGCAAAACCCTGGGTATACTAGGGCTATTCTATGCTTGATTGAGGCAAGGGCTAGGCTATTCTATGCTTGATTGAGGGCTATTATTGAGGGCTATTCTATGCTTGATTGAGGCAATGACTAGGGCTATTCTATGCTTGAATGAGGGCTATTCTATGCTTGATTGAGGCAAGGGCTAGGCTATTCTATGCTTGATTGAGGCAAGGGCTAGGCTATTCTATGCTTGATTGAGGGCTATTATTGAGGGCTATTCTATGCTTGATTGAGGCAATGACTAGGGCTATTCTATGCTTGATTGAGGGCTATTCTATGCTTGATTGAGGCAAGGGCTAGGCTATTCTATGCTTGATTGAGGGCTATTCTATGCTTGATTGAGGCAAGGGTTAGGGTTTATTCTATGCTTGATTGAGGGCTATTCTATGCTTGATTGAGGCAAGGGCTAGGCTATTCTATGCTTGATTGAGGCAAGGGCTAGGCTATTCTATGCTTGATTGAGGCTATTCTATGCTTGATTGAGGCAATGGCTAGGCTATTCTGCTTGATTGAGGGCTATTCTATGCTTGATTGAGGGCTATTCTATGCTTGATTGAGGCAATGGCTAGGCTATTCTGCTTGATTAAGGGCTATTCTATGCTTGATTGAGGGCTATTCTATGCTTGATTGAGGCAAGGGCTAGGCTATTCTATGCTTGATTGAGGGCTATTCTATGCTTGATTGAGGCAAGGGCTAGGGTTATTCTATGCTTGATCGAGGCAAGGGCTAGGGTTATTCTATGCTTGATTGAAGAGCAGGGCAGGGTTATTCTATGGTCAAGGAGAAGTCTAGATGTACTACAGTGTAGGGGTGGGTCTATTGCTATGATCATCCTGGGTTAGTCTCAAGTATTGAGGACACTACATATAAGTCTTGGCAATAGTGGACATCCCTCCCATAATCCTGGCAATAGTGGGCATCCCTCCCATAATCCTGGCAATAGTGGGCATCCCTCCTCCCATACTGTACATATGAGAAAGGGGGGGCACCTCATTCTGAAGTCTGAACAACACTTTCAATATATGCTAGTAAAGTCAATGAATACATTTTGCTTTGTTATTTTAGTAACAGTGTCCTACGTACCGTTGGTTTCAGTTTCAACTTGGGAGCAGTACACAATGCGTACTCAACAGACCAAGCATTGATTTCCAGCTGCATACAAACAAACAAAGAAACAAAACCACGTGAAGAGTATCGCTCACTGCAAAATGTGATGTTGCATACGAGTACACAATACATGCAAAACACCACCCACTATTAAATAATTAGCACCACCCACTATTAAATCATAACCACTCACACCTGTACTCGCACCTGTAAATAATAATGGTTCTGCTGGTGGTGAGTTCTGTGGTTTATTGCTTAGCGTGCATATGTGATGTGCGTGTATAATCTATATAAAGTACCTGTCTCTGTTTATACGGCATATACTTTCACACCATACTTTCACACCAAAACAGCACCCATGAGACCACATAAGGTGACGAAACAACAACAAAACAAGCAAGCAAGTCCAATGATAGTGGCCTTGAGTCTGCTTAATATCACCTTACCATATTCAGCAAAACTACTGACTTCTATCACAACCCCCATGCAAAGATAGTTGGGGTCAGCCACCATGCATGCAGTTGACCAAGATACCTTAGTAGTAATAGTAGCACAGTATTTAGTAACTGTAGTAGTAATAATAACTGTAGTAGTGCAGATTGCTGATAGATATCATGGATGCCTTTGGTGGGGGGACTGGACTCCGCTCGCCAACCACCAGACTACAATCCTCAACCCCACAGAAGCTTTGGGATTAAATCAGACACCAGCCATGCCCATGCTTCAGCATGTTGGGACACCAACCATTCCCATGCCTCAGTTGGTAAAAACAAATTCCGCATAGTTGTTGCCATTTTGCACATCCAACTCATTCTCACCCACCTGCACACAGTTGAAACACTCCCACAACAGAGGCAAGTATGAATATATATAACACTCCCGCAACAGAGTGCACCTCTGCTAGTATATATATATATATATACTCCTGCAACAGAGTGCAGGTACCTCTGCTAGTATATATATATATATATATATATTATATCCCATAATGGAGTGCAGGTATCTCTGCTAGTATACATATATATAAGACTCCGGTGACAGAGTGCAGGTACCTCTGCTAGTATATATATATATAACACTCCCATAATGGAGTGCAGGTATCTCTGCTAGTATACATATGTATAAGACTCCGGTGACAGAGTGCAGGTACCTCTGCTAGTATATATATATATAACACTCCCATAATGGAGTGCAGGTATCTCTGCTAGTATACATATATATAAGACTCCGGTGACAGAGTGCAGGTACCTCTGCTAGTATATATATATATAACACTCCCATAATGGAGTGCAGGTATCTCTGCTAGTATACATATGTATAAGACTCCGGTGACAGAGTGCAGGTACCTCTGCTAGTATATATATATATATATATATTATATCCCATAATGGAGTGCAGGTACCTCTGCTAGTATATATATATGCTGATTCCTTAACAGATTCCAAACTGGTGCCCTGCAACATAATGAGCCAGCAGATACTGAAATGGAAATATCATATGAAGTATGGCTAAGAGGAGTTTTGTTAAGAGCACTTGGAAGCAGCTTCCCTTGAAGATGGAAGTACGCTAGCTACACTAAGAGTGAGGTCATCAGGAAGTGCAGAAATTCTCAGAATACTAATGGAGACCGGTGCATAAGCTGACAAGAGCTTGTCAAAGTGACACTGTTCATGTTGAGTATGGTCTCCATCATTAGTACAGCACTCCTCTATCGACTCTATGCATCCATTTTGTTTTCTGTATATGCCAACTATGTTAGCCAGTTCCCTCAGTCAGAGTGACAGTACGTGTGTTGACTTTACCAAGATTGGTACTACCATATTATGATAAAAATGGTGTACCCAGATAGAGTATGTTGATAAACTGAGCAGCTATGTCAGAGTGAAACTCAATCATCCTTTCCTGCAGCTATTAACCACACCTCTACTCTCACTTGCCTATAGAGCCAGTTTTGTTTCCTCTATCTTCAGATCTGTGCTGATGATCATTTCCAGCTTAATTGAAGGTGGGTGCCCCATTCAATTTTTTTTACGGGTGAAAGTTCGGTGAATACAAACAAACAAACAAACATGCTCAGCAATGCAAACTTTTCCACCCCTTCCCCCAGCAAGGTTTGCGAGACAAACTATCATGACAGAAAGAAATGGTGTGTGTGACAACTAGGTCGTATGGCAACCACAGAGGAGACCTTCACGTGGATTACCAATGAGAGTTATGAGTAACTTGCAGTGTCAGACGTGCAATGAATAATTCAGTTTCCATCGGTACCAGGAAGGAAATGACGGGATTCACGTGGTGACCATAAAGGTTGCACAAAGCGTCGTAAGAGTGTTAGTCCAGGTTCCTTCTTTTCTGGAAGTAGACTCCAAGTTTTGATAAAATGCTGACAGTCAAGTACAGTGTTGATCAAGTGATATGCCCCAGAAGGAATCAAACTTGAGGCTGTCTCGCTGTAAATAATGTAACTGTTGTCGATGAGTGTAATTTCTGTCGCGAAGCCTGCACCCCATGGTTTCAACAGGCGAATAACAATGTCCGAAATTTGTGGAATTGATGCTGCTGGTCAACCGACAATGGTGGAAGTGAGACGAAGTTCTTTTATAGAAAATTCCACCGTGGCCAGTAATAATTGACACCATTATGCTATAGAAGGTTTGAATGGGTACCTCATTAACTATTATAATATGTAACAGCAATGAATATTTTATAACAAGCTGTAACACTGTACAGGGCCATGTGGTACTGGAGCATGTGCAAGGGTATGAATAACCTTGAGAAATGTGTCTTTCACAAGACCCTTCAGTAGAGGGGGCACATGAGCTGGTGGTTGCAGTCATGGAATTCACAAGACCCTTCAGTAGAGGTGGCACATGAGCTGGTGGTTGCAGTCATGGATGCCCCAGATAACAGTGTTGAGGAAAAGAGACACTTGTCTTTCAAGATGTGCTTATTTAACTACTAGCCAGGCTATGGCTAGACAGTGGTGAGATGTGCCTGATTGCTGAAGACAATCCAGGCTGTGTATTGCACTGGATTCTTGCGTGGGTGTTTGGTAGTGATGTCATACCTAGAGCATTTCTGACCTACGAGTAATGTAGCAAACATCATAGCCCTTCTGTCTAGGTACAGCTCTAGCCTGGTTACAACATTGATCGCTGCAAGCAAACATCACAACCTTTCTGACTAGGTACCTAGTCTGGTTACAACATTAATTGCTGCAAGCAAACATCACAACTCTTCTGACTAGGTACAGCTCTAGCCTGGTTACAACATTGATCGCTGCATGCAAACATCACAACCTTTTTGACTAGGTATCTAGTCTGGTTACAACATTGATCGCTGCATGCAAACATCACAACCTTTCTGACTAGGTATCTAGTCTGGTTACAACATTAATTGCTGCAAGCAAACATCACAACTCTTCTGACTAGGTACAGCTCTAGCCTGGTTACAACATTGAGTGCTGCAAGCAAACATCACAACCTTTCTGACTAGGTACCTAGTCTGGTTACAACATTAATTGCTGCAAGCAAACATCACAACTCTTCTGACTAGGTACAGCTCTAGCCTGGTTACAACATTGATCGCTGCATGCAAACATCACAACCTTTTTGACTAGGTATCTAGTCTGGTTACAACATTGATCGCTGCATGCAAACATCACAACCTTTCTGACTAGGTATCTAGTCTGGTTACAACATTAATTGCTGCAAGCAAACATCACAACTCTTCTGAATAGGTACAGCTCTAGCCTGGTTACAACATTGAGTGCTGCAAGCAAACATCACAACCTTTCTGACTAGGTATCTAGTCTGGTTACAACATTAATTGCTGCAAGCAACTCTTCTGACTAGGTACAGCTCTAGCCTGGTTACAATATTGAGTGCTGCAAGCAAACATCACAACCTTTCTGACTAGGTATCTAGTATGGTTACAACATTGATCGCTACATGCAAGTCAATAGGTGGCTGACTAACCACAATGGGGAACAGAAAGAGATGTTAACTTCCACGGATAAGGTACAGAAGCTTAAGTTGACTACTGGTGCACCTAGCATGTCATATCCGAGGGGGCTGCATGAGATGTCTTGCATATGACGAGTCACTTGACTACTACAAAGGCAGTGTTGAAGTTAGCTGAGACACTGAACGTGAAGGACCCATATAACCCAGCTCTTGCACTAAAGATGGCACTGTGGAGCTTACTATGGAGATACAAATGAGAGGTTTGACTTCTTGCCTGCAGGTACTCAAAGCAATGCAACAGGTAGAAGCAGTTACGGAGCTCATTAGAATGCCCTTAATTACTGAAACTGTTTGTGCCCATTAAAAAACCACCCTTAATTACTGTTTGTCTGTGCTCATTAGAACCCCCCCTTAATTACTGTTTGTCTGTGCTCATTAGAACCCACCCTTAATTACTGTTCGTCTGTGCTCATTAGAACCCACCCTTAATTACTGTTCGTCTGTGCTCATTAGAAACCCCCTTAATTACTGTTTGTCTATGCTCTTTAGAAACCACCCTTAATTACTATTTGTCTGTGCTCATTAGAAACCACCTTTAATTACTGTTTGTCTGTGCTCACTAGAACCCCCCCTTAATTACTGTTTGTCTGTGCTCATTAGAAACCACCTTTAATTACTGTTTGTCTATGCTCTTTAGAAACCACCCTTAATTACGGTTTGTCTGTGCTCATTAGAACCCCCCTTAATTACTGTTTGTCTGTGCTCATTAGAAACCACCCTTAATTACTGTTTGTCTGTGCTCATTAGAAACCCCCCTTAATTACTGTTTGTCTATGCTCTTTAGAAACCACCTTTAATTACTGTGTGTGTTTGTCTGTGCTCATTAGAACCCCCCTTAATTACTGTTTGTCTGTGCTCATTAGAAACCCCCCTTAATTACTGTTTGTCTATGCTCTTTAGAAACCACCTTTAATTACTGTTTGTCTGTGCTCATTAGAACCCACCCTTAATTACTGTTCGTCTGTGCTCATTAGAAACCCACTGTTTGTCTATGCTCTTTAGAAACCACATTTAATTACTGTTTGTCTGTGCTCATTAGAACCCACCCTTAATTACTGTTTGTCTGTGTTCATTAGAACCCACCCTTAATTACTGTTCGTCTGTGCTCATTAGAAACCCCCCTTAATTACCGTTTGTCTATGTTCTTTAGAAACCACCTTTAATTACTGTTTGTCTGTGCTCATTAGAACCCACCCTTAATTACTGTTTGTCTGTGCTCATTAGAACCCACCCTTAATTACTGTGTCTGTGCTCATTAGAAACCACCCTTAATTACGGTTTGTCTGTGCTCATTAGAACCCCCCATAATTACTGTTTGTCTGGGTGTCTACCCATTAGAACCCCTTAATTACTGTTTGTCTGGGTGTCTTCCCATTAGAACCCCCTTAATTACTGTTTGTCTGGGTTTCTGCAGTCAGAACCCTCTTAATTACCATTTATCTAAGTCTCTGATCATTAGAACCCCCTTAATTACTGTTTGTCTTCCTATTAGAACCCCCCTTAAATAATGTTTGTCTTCCCATTAGAACCTCCTTTAATTACTGTTCGTCTATGTGTCTTCCCATTAGATCCACCCCCCTTAATTACTGTTTTTCTGGGCGTCTGTCCGAGACAGATGCTGGCAAGAAACATGCAGTTGTCATTCATGACTTCCTTACAAAATGGCCACTAGTCTTTCCCGTACCTGTTCAGAAGACCACAAGCATTGCCTAGAATCGCTCCTCTCTATTCGAGGGGCAAATCTTATACATCTCACCCAATGGGCAACTTATGCAGCTTGTGGAGATCTCAAGATGCTGAATAGCCTCCCATCCCCAGTGCGATGGCATGGCGGAAGAATTCAATAAGACAATTAAAACTATTCTCCACAAACATCCTGCAAAGTTCGGAGCATAGTGGGGCAAGCATCTACCTGGTGTCGTATGAGTGTGCAGGAATATGCCCCGTGAGTCCACTGGTGAGAAACCTAGTTACCTCTTGTTCAAACTCCCACTAAAGCAGCAACTTTTCCTCTGACACCCCACACGACTCACACGACTCACTGATGTGGAGAAGTATTATGAACAGTTTCTCTCATCAGCTCGTGAACGAGCTTTGCTGAGAGAGCTTTGCTGAGAGGAAATACAAAGAGAAGATGACCAGTGGTCAAAGATCCGTGACTTCCAAGTGGGAAGCTGGGTCTTGGTGTATCTACCACAAGAAGTCACTGGAAGAACAGGAAGCTGTCTGGACCACACTCAGTGGAGGATCCTGATGTCTAAGTGTATTTTTCACAGGAAGATAGCATCACATTCACCAAAGCCAGGTCAATGTCATGTCCTCTTAAACTGTTCACCAAAGCCAAGTCAACGTCATGTCCTCTTAAAAGTTTCCCACGGATTTTACTGGTACGATAGTAGCCAAAGAGGCCCACACGGACTGGGCACAAAAAGTTTTGAATGAAGAGTCTCCAGATCACGGGGCACAAAAAGTTTTGAATGAAGAGTCTCCAGATCACGATGGACTAACAGAGTCATGTCTTACCATAAAATACTCTTTCCCACCAGCACTACCGCTCAGGTCGAGCTTAGAAAAGCTGGAGGGGGTGACGTAACAGCAATGATCTATTTATAACCCAAGCATTATTGTAACACTCTACAGGTCCTAACAGGGCTATGTTGTACTAAGCTTGTGCAAGGGTATCTAAGGATACAATAATCTTGAGAATAAGAGAGTAAACTTTTTTTCTTTTACATAATATATCATATAATTATAACAACCCTGGAAGAGGAGAGAATACATAAGCTAGAGGGCAATAATAGGTGATAAACTATATTATTCCTGATGAAAGCTAGAGCATCTACATAGTTGGAACGTCCAGAAAATATAATTTGAAGTTGATTGGTTATTGTTATGTTACTTCTACAAACAAGAAAATGAATTCATAGACCCCCTCCACCCTTGCAGAGAATTAGCCTGTTGGATTGAGATAGCCTATCAGCCATTCGCTATGTTGATAAGCCATTCACTATGGTTGCTGTATTAAATAAATAGGGCATGTATTTCTTTTGCGGTGAGGTATGCACAGACCTTAAACAGAGGTAGATATGTGGAAACCTTCTGACAGAAAAAGAAACTTTTTACACACACATACACACACACACACACCAAAATATAGAAACCAACAAGGAAACAGGACTGGACCATGAAGACCAATGACCCTTTACCATTTACACGTACCATTTACAACATTCGTGCTCGTGATTTTAAATGGTAAAAGGTCATTCAACTGGTTGTGTATACAGGTAGCCAGCCTTGTTCCCTTTCGCTTTGTTCAACAGGTCAATCCAGTATGGTTGATTTTAAATGAAACATTTAGCATCTCTTTTGTATTGGTGCAGAGTGGTGTAAAACCACACAAGGTGAGAGCTTTGGGGTTTCCAGGTCTTTTAAACACCTTCTTCAAACTTGTTGATTGTTGTTGTGCATTGCACATACACGTGATACTTTTGTTGCTATTTCTGAGTGTACCCATGCAGGGTCAGCTACAGCCAAGGACTTGGTAACAGTCAAACAAGAGAACTCCACAAACCACAAACAGATGTTTTGGTACAGAATCAGCTACAGTCCTTTGGACTTACCAGAAGCGAGAACTCCACAAACCAAATAGCAGACCTGAGTGTGGGTGACTCATTCTGCTTATTAATACTATACAACATATGCAGTCCTTTATTCAATTTTAATTATAAGACAACACATGAGCCAGCTTGATTACATCATCAATAACCGCCGCTACCCACACCCTTTTTACCGCAACTGAGAAACAAGTACATAGTCGTGGATGCGCATGGAAACATTTGGAGTCTTCCGGTACCAATTTTTTAATTTATGAATGGACCTTTTTATAGTAAAAGATAAAGCAGAGAGTGAAACAGAAATAGATTGTTGAATATAATTCTAAGTTTTTCCTTTTTTCCCGCTGGTGATTTACTATCAGTATGTGGAATCTTTTTAGAGATCATAACGTCTGGAACCGTTTAGGATGAGATTCTAATGCGAGTTTTAATAAAATAATAATAATAATAATAAATAAATAAAAACATTTGGGTGGGGGGGGGGGGGGGGTTGCATCTGCCATTTCAGTAAGTGGGTCAACATTGAATCCATACTCATGTCCAAACAAGAATTGAAATAAAACTGCACCTATGTAATTCACAACCTTATTGGCAACCCTTTACCATCATGTACACCAAAATGGCTCGATTCAGGAAATAGTGAAATTCTGTACTTGAGAGCAACCCTGGCAGAAGTAGGAGCATGGATCACTTACCATACAGGGTACATGCTGAAATTGAGGGGCATTGCTCCTCAAAAAAAATTTTTTTTTGCCTACAGACCTTAGTTAGCCATGCAAGCAGCAGCTAGAGACAAAATAGTTCACAAACACTGAACTTGTTTAGAAGGCATCCACCCTTGCCCGGCAACTGCAGCATGGTTACTAATGTTACCAACACTGCTTAATTGATACAAAAATCGCCCATCTAAGGGACAGAGCTACTAGATCAAGTGATTTAAAAAAGCATGTGGTTAGGACTGCCAGACTGTGGTGTAGCCAATGTGCACAGTCAGCATTTCATTAGCCAGATATAATATTATTGCAATATAACTGGCAATGGGTCATCAGTCAGCCTGGCTCCAACCAGTTTACATAAGGCTATTGTGTTTCACCCAAGTGGGGAGAATGGGTAATGCCCAGCAGCCAGCTGGCTCCAACTAAGCATGTGTTCTAGCTGTGATAACATGAGACTCTCCTTACAAAATTCCCTTTGAAGTGCTCCAGGGCACAATAACTGGATAAGATTCCTGTGGTCAACATGTGCTCCTTCTCCCCTCAAGTCCAGCCATTGTCCAACCAAGCTCTCAGGCAATGAAATTAGAGACCTCAACTGTTCATCCACCCATCTTGATTTCTAAATAGTTAGTCATTCTTGGGTTGATTGAGTTCTACATCAACTCCACAGCTTTATTAAGCAGTGTCTTGGCTGTATTGCCCTGAGCTCAGCAAGTGGAGCTACAATCGTTTTTAATTCGAGTGAGCACAGACCCTATATACGTGACTTGTAATTAGAGTGAGCACAGACCCTATATACATGAGGCAAGTGGAGCTACAATTGCTTGTAATTAGAGTGAGCACAGACCCTATATACATGAGGCAAGTGGAGCTACAATTGCTTGTAATTAGAGTGAGCACAGACCCTATATACATGAGGCAAGTGGAGCTACAATTGCTTGTAATTAGAGTGAGCACAGATTCTATATACGTATGTGAGGCAAGTGGAGCTACAATTGCTTGTAATTAGAGAGACCCTATATACGTGAGATAAGTGGAGCTACAAGTGCTTGTAATTAGAGTGAGAACAACCCCTATATAGGTAAAGTAACAATTGCTTGTAATTAGAGTGAGCACAAACCCTATATACATGAGGCAAGTGGAGCTACAATTGCTTGTAATTAGAGTGAGCACAAACCCTATATACATGAGGCAAGTGGAGCTACAATTGCTTGTAATTAGTGGTCTCGTTTTCCAGATCTAGCTGCTGGAAAAAGACGACTAAAGGACTTCTCAGAAGAGGACGCTAAACTCCACAGAGATGTCCCGGGCATCTTATGCGGAGAGAGAGAGGCCAAATAATGACAGAAATTTCATGATTGTTTTGATAGGACAAATACGTATAATAATGTACGCTGATGGGGAATGCAGCGATGACTTCAATGTTTGTTCATGCACGCATGACCAGCAGCAAAACACCAACAAAGGACACCAGCAAATTAACAACTTGCATGCAAAACCCAGTCAAGTTATCTATGCTTGGGCACCACGCAGCACGCACACACACACACACGCACACACACACAAAGCATGGCTTCTGTAGACCAGTAAGAGTGGGGAACAAAGTAAGTCAGTGTCTTCCTCTTCTTCATTGTCTCTGGTTCACTTCAGTTCATGCCATACACAGAATCAAAAGAAACTCACCACACAGTCACACAACCCTGCTGTGTGAGATCAACTTCCCTGCCCCATCTGGATGTGGCTCAGTAAAAGTTTTGATAACTGGACTTGACCAGACGTGCCTGGCTCAGCTTGGATAGCTGGACTTGACCAGACCTAATCTGGGTGCCTGGCTCAGCAGTAAAAGCTTTGATAACTGGACTTGACCAGACGTGCCTGGCTCAGCTTGGATAGCTGGACTTGACCAGACATAATCTGGGTGCCTGGCTCAGCAGTAAAAGCTTTGATAACTGGACTTGACCAGACATGCCTGGCTCAGCTTGGATAGCTGGACTTGACCAGACATAATCTGGGTGCCTGGGTCAGCAGTAAAAGCTTTGATAACTGGACTTGACCAGAAGTAACTGACGATGACTTCTATAGTCGTGCATAGTGCACACCATTATAAACTTGAGGGATGTTGAGTTATAATTGTATCTTGCACTTACGAACAAGGATAATGGCCGAGACCACCCGGTCTTCTTTCAAGCACTGTGCAGAATACTCTCTACGAAAAGCCATGCAGAGGAAGGGAGGGGGTTCAGAAGCCATTCACCTGTATGTAAGTTAACCTTGTGTGGTGTTAAGTCCCTTGAGAAGAAGGCTATATGAGGCCAGTGGAAAAAAATCTGCACACAACCCCTTTCTTACGCTTGACCCACGTGCTTATTCCTGATTAAAATGATTAAAATGATCGAAACCACTGGCTACACCAGAGTTTAGATGATGTACACCATACCGGTGTCCAAGTATATTAGTTCTTAATTAGAGCACAAAGTTAGTGCAACTATAGAACATGACCTTACTCACCTTTAAGAGTTTGATTCTGTTCATGTCTAACAGTATCTTGAGGTAGCAAGAGTCGTGGTCGTACACCTCCTCAATGTAGCGCGAGACCTCGCCCAACAGCGTCTTCTCTACCCGTCCCTTGACGACCCTGGCATGTTCAGGATCGTCCTCGTTGTCCAGGTACGCGGTGATGATGGGGGTGCTGATGTGTCGGGAGGCGTTGATGATTTCTTTGATACGAGGGACGCCCAGCGTGATATGTGTGGCACACGGCGGACGAGGACAAAAGTCAAGGACAAAGGTCAAGGACGAGGACAAAGGTCAAGACATACATTAGTACTTGGTCTCAGTAAACAACACTCTGTGATAGAGTTATAACTGGCACTAATGCAGCCATTATCAAGCTACCTCAAGTAGATTTGTATTGCCTATAGAAGTAATCAAGCTGACATATATACCCCCATCCCCAAGTGGAGCCCAAACCTGTGGTGGAGAACTTAGTAGCTGCTGGCCACCATTGGTCAGTGCTAGCATGTGTGTGATAGAGAATAATAAATAATATCTTCATCCACCATATTTCAGGAGGGCCCACAAGAGTGAAAAAAAGGAATATCCATGTTTAAGGACACATAGCTTCTTCTCTCTAGCCCTAGCCCTTACCTCATGCAAGAGATTTTAGCATATTAAAAAAAGAGAGAAATCCTCCATGTTTTTAACTCCACCCCCAACATTGAATCTTAAAAAAAAAATTAAACACACTTCAATGGGTAGGGACCTACCTTTAGATACCAAGATCAATCATTAAATGGAGGAGTTCGGGGCAGAAGTGAGACTCCTGGAACATGGCCTGCTTTGCAAGTTAGTCTCAACCTTAGGGTTGCCTTCATCACACCCACTCACTGTGATGGGCTCCATGTCATTCCCGTTAATTTGTCAGAAAGTGAGTTCCGCCAATTATGCAACAGCTGCACCACTGGGACCAGGCACAAGGTTAAGTAGTGGGGCCAAATGGAACTAACGAGCCTTAATTATCAGAATATTGAAGCCATTACCACTATTGTGGTATTATCTCGTTCCCAATGGAACTAATAGATGTGTAGATAGAGAGTGGAAGAGAGAAGGCAAAGCCATCAATGGTGACTTTCAGATGACACCCTACACCTTTTCATATGATATCAATTGGGCCTGACATTCCACCCCAGTTCATCAGAACATGGCCAGTGGAACTCACCTTAATCACTGCCGCAACCTTTTCACATGTAAATGTCACTTCACATGACTAGGAATGCATACACACACACAAAACACACACTAAAAGATCACACTACCACACACAACACATAAAGTGTGATGTGTGGGGCATGCACATCAAATACAAATACTCCTCAAACTACAGGAGTCGGGCTAGGCTAAGCTGAGGCAAGAGAGCAAAGGCTCGCTTACGGTTCAGAAACAAGCAGGTTTAGAGGAGTTTGCCAAAATACCCAAACACACGGAAATGGACTGGACAGAATGGAACCAAGAAATGAGAGAAACGGAACCAAATAGACAAAAGCAAAAGGAACAGAACTAGTACTGGGCAGAACAACCCAAAGTAGACCACTAGGAAACCAAAATGGAGCCAATCAGACCATTGACAGAAAGTTGTTGGGTTTTTTTGTATCAATTTATATTCAGCTTTCATATAATCATCACATACTTGCTCACTTTCTCTAGTGCATTCTACAATGCTATCTTTCACATACATTATCACTTTCTCTATTGCATTCTACAATGCTATCTTTCACATACATTATCACTTTCTCTATTGCATTCTACACTGCTATCTTTCATGTAATCATCACATACTTGCTCACTTTCTCTAGTGCATTCTACAATGCTATCTGTCTCTCGTTCTATATTGTTGAACTTCTGTTCCTTAATACTTTCTGACGAGGCTTCTTGCCACCCATAGGTAGGTGTGGTTAGAACAGGGAAGTGTCATCTGTTGGATTTCACATACTTTCGGATGCCCTACTTCTTCCGGTCTTTAAAGAAGTCCAAGAAAAATTCTTTCTCTCCTCCTTGCTCTTGAGAAGCACAGTTCTGGTTTCATGGAGTACTGTCGGTAGTTTTGGGCCAAACATAATTTCCCCTGCCAATTATTGATCTCTCAGTATTGTTGGTACTGTCTGGACTATATCTTAGCAATTAGGTTGGTCAGGCTTTTTGGCTCCCAGTTGACGTCAAACTTCAGCATGTGGTTTGTCGATTCACAATTGTTATTGTCCAGTTGTGATCTATCTACCCACCAGCAGCTCTAAACACGGATCCCTTTAGCAGGGTATATACCAAATGATTTTCAAGGTGGGATACACACTTGGGTGCTTCTCTTTTGCAGAAAGAATCCACTTTACTTTCAAAGACACCACTCATCTTCTCTTGTTATCCGATTTGCCTCGCCAAAACTCTTCAAATTCTATACATTTTGATCTATGTCTGATTTAACTCCACTTTGTTAAATTATAGTTTCCTAGTGGTCAGCTTATTTTTGTGTCCTAGGGGCTTGTTTATTTTAGTGTCTTACGCTTATTTTACTGTACTAGTGGTTGGTGTCCTAGAGTCTGTGTCCTAGTGGTCTGCTCTTTTAGTTTCCTAGTGGTCTGCTTCTTTTAGCTTCCTAGTGGTCTGCTTATTTTAGTGTCCTAGTGGTCTGCTCTTTTAGTTTCCTAGTGGTCTGCTTCTTTTAGCTTCCTAGTGGTCTGCTTATTTTAGTGTCCTAGTGGTCTGCTCTTTTAGTTTCCTAGTGGTCTGCTTCTTTTAGCTTCCTAGTGGTCTGCTTATTTTAGTGTCCTAGTGGTCTGCTGATTTTAGTTGCCTAGTGGTCTGCTTATTTTAGTTTCCTAGTGGCCTGCTTATTTTACTGTCCTAGCAGCCTGTTTATTTTGGTGGCCTAGTGGTCTGCTTCTTTTAGTTTCCTAGTGGCCTGTTTATTTTAGTGTCCTAGCAGCCTGTTTATTTTAGTGTCCTAGCAGACTGCTTATTTTAGTGTCTTAGTACTGTTTAGTGTCCTAGTAGTCTGCTTATTCTAGTTGCCTAGTTGTCTGCTTATTTTAGTTGCCTAGTGGTCTGTTTCCTAATGGTCTGCTTATTCTAGTTACCTAGTGGTCTGCTTATTTAGTTTCCTAGTAGTTTGCTTATTCTAGTTGCCTAGTGGTCTACTTCTTTTAGTTGCCTAGTGGTCTGCTTATTTTAGTTGCCTAGTGGTCTGCTTATTTTAGTTGCCTAGTGATCTGTTTCCTAATGGTCTGCTTATTCTAGTCGCCTAGTGGTCTGCTTATTCTAGTTGCCTAGTGGTCTGGTTGCCTAGTGGTCTGCTTATTCTAGTTGCCTAGTGGTCTGCTTATTCTAGTTGCCTAGTGGTCTGCTTATTCTAGTTGCTAGGGGGGTCTGCTTATTCTAGTCGCCTAGTGGTCTGCTTATTCTAGTTGCCTAGTGGTCTGCTTATTCTAGTTGCCTAATGGTCTGCTTATTCTAGTTGCTAGGGGGGTCTGCTTATTTTAGTTGCCTAGTGGTCTGTGGTCTGTTTCCTAATGGTCTGCTTATTCTAGTTGCCTAGTGGTCTGCTTATTTTAGTTGCCTAGTGGTCTGCTTATTCTAGTTGCCTAGTGGTCTGTTTCCTAATGGTCTGCTTATTCTAGTTGCCTAGTGGTCTGCTTATTCTAGTTGCCTAATCCTAATGGTCTGCTTATTCTAGTTGCCTAGTAGTCTGCTTATTCTAGTTGCCTAGTGGTCTGCTTATTCTAGTTGCCTAATGGTCTGCTTCTTTTAGTTGCCTAGTGGTCTGCTTATTTTAGTTGCCTAGTGGTCTGGTTCCTAGTGGTCTGCTTATTCTAGTTGCCTAGTGGTCTGCTTATTTTAGTTGCCTAGTGGTCTGTTTCCTAATGGTCTGCTTATTCTAGTTGCCTAGTGGTCTGCTTATTCTAGTTGCCTAATGGTCTGCTTATTCTAGTTGCCTAGTGGTCTGCTTATTCTAGTTGCCTAGTGGTCTGCTTATTTTAGTTTCCTAGTGGTCTGCCTCTTTTAGTTTCCTAGTGGTCTGCTTCTTTTAGTTGCCTAGTGGTCTGCTTATTTTAGTTTCCTAGTGGTCTGCTTCTTTTAGTTTCCTAGTGGTCTGCTTATTCTAGTTGCCCAGTGGTCTGTTTCTTTTAGTTGCCTAGTGGTCTGCTTATTTTAGTTTCCTAGTGGTCTGTTTCCTAATGGTCTGCTTATTCTAGTTTCCTAGTGGTCTGCTTCTTTTAGTTGCCTAGTGGTCTGCTTCTTTTAGTTTCCTAGTGGTCTGCTTCTTTTAGTTTCCTAGTGGTCTGTTTCCTAATATGGTCTGGTTGCCTAGTGGTCTGCTTATTTTAGTTGCCTAATGGTAGTGGTCTGCTTATTCTAGTTGCCCAGTGGTCTAGTGGTCTGGTTGCCTAGTGGTCTGTTTCCTAGTGGTCTGCTTATTCTAGCTGCCTAGTGGTCAGCTTATTTTAGTTGCCTAGTGGTCTGCTTATTCTAGTTGCCTAGTGGTCTGCTTATTTTAGTTGCCTAGTGGTCTGCTTATTTTAGTTGCCTAGTGGTCTGCTTATTTTAGTTGCCTAGTGGTCTGCTTATTTTAGTTGCCTAGTGGTCTGCTTATTCTAGTTGCCTAGTGGTCTGCTTATTCTAGTTGCCTAGTGGTCTGCTTATTCTAGTTGCCTAGCGGTCAGCTTATTTTAGTTGCCTAGTGGTCTTCTTATTCTAGTTGCCTAGTGGTCTGCTTATTTTAGTTGCCTAGTGGTTGGCTTATTTTAGTTGCCTAGTGGTCTGCTTATTTTAGTTGCCTAGTGGCCCGCTTATTTTAGTTTCCTAGTGGCCTGCTTATTCTAGTTGCCTAGTGGTCTGCTTATTTTAGTTGCCTAGCGGCCTGGTTCCTTCTGCTCTTTACTAGTCCGTTTCTGTTTTCTTTCTGCCGTTTCTGGCCATTTTGGTTCTGTGTTTTGGTATTTAGACGGACCCATTTAGAGTATAGAGATGCGTAGTATTTAACATGGTCACAGGTCTTCCCAGGAATGCTCACTTTTGTCTTGGCATGTCTAGGTTGTTCTCAGGAATTTCCCGCTCCCTTTTAGCAATTCCACCCGACTCTGCCACGCTTGCATGAACATGATCAGGGCTTTCCTACACGCTCCTACATGTCTACAGTCAAAGTGTTAACATGCTCAGGGCTTCTTTGCTGCCACAGTTCAGGGGTTTCCTGCTCTCAAGGGTTTCCTGCTCTCAAGGGTTTCCTGCCCTCCCTACATGTCTAATAACCAAAAGTGTTAACATACTCAGGGCTTTAATTATCCGGTTTCACTTTACTGCTCTCTCATGCACGCCTACTGCCAAGAAGTGTTAACATGCTCCAGACTGAGTGGTTAGATTGAGTGGTTGTTATCACAGTTCAGGGGTTAGCTTACCTTTGATTGGGCTTTACTGCTCTCTAAGGCAAATCCACGCAAACCCACTATCATTGCAACACCCAAACAGGACACAAAACTGCATTGAACAAGATAGCAGCTATTAAATAATAAGAAAGGATATTCATGCTGGCCACTCCCGCAAAATGGAAGGTCTTGAGTGTCATCTGGGTGCCGGGCTCTCCGATGCTCTGAGCCCCAATGGCACCCACAGCTGTTCCTGGCTCAATACGGGCATGCAAGAACTTTTCCACGCATACGTCAATGAACTTGTCAAGTTGAAACCTGGTGATCCTCTCCACCTCATAGAGAACTAAAACACAAGCCATAACTCACTGTAAACTACAGATGATCCAATTAGTGTAAGCAATAATCCTATTCACCAAACTCTCTCTCTCTCACTCATATATATAAAAGCACAAGCTCTCTATAAGATCACACTAGCTCTGGTTACCAAACTTATCTTAACCTTTTTTCATGGATTTTCATCTAAATATCATTGAACGAAATAAATTAAAAATGAATTTATTAACATAATGTATATGCGATCGGTAGTACAGTGCTGACACAGCTGGAGAAGAGGCTGCTAGGAATGAGTGTGCCCAGCCTTGCTGTGTGAAGGGCTGTACAGTGCTGGCACAGCTGGAGGAGAGGCTGCTAGGGATGAGTGTGTCCAGCCTTGCTGTGTGAGAGGCTGCACAGTGCTGGCACAGCTGGAGAAGATGGTGATAGGGATGAGTGTGTCAAGTCATGCCATGTGGGAGGCTGTACAGTGCTGGAACAGCTGGAGGAGAGGCTGCTAGGGATGAGTGTGTCAAGTCCATGTGGGAGGCTGTACAGTGCTGGCACAGCTGGAGGAGAGGCTGCTAGGGATGAGTGTGTCCAGCCTTGCTGTGTGAGAGGCTGTGCAGTGCTGGCACAGCTGGAGGAGAGGCTGCTAGGGATGAGTGTGTCCAGCCTTGCTGTGTGAGAGGCTGCACAGTGCTGGCACAGCTGGAGAAGATGGTGATAGGGATGAGTGTGTCAAGTCATGCCATGTGGGAGGCTGTACAGTGCTGGCACAGCTGGAGGAGAGGCTGCTAGGGATGAGTGTGTCAAGTCCATGTGGGAGGCTGTACAGTGCTGGCACAGCTGGAGGAGAGGCTACTAGGGATGAGTGTTTCCAGCCTTGTTGTGTGAGAGGCTGCAGAGTGCTGGCACAGCTGTAGAAGAGGCTGCTAGGGATGAGTGTTTCCAGCCTTGCTGTGTGAGAGGCTGCAGAGTGCTGGCACAGCTGGAGAAGAGGCTGCTAGGGATGAGTGTTTCCAGCCTTGCTGTGTGAGAGGCTGTAGAGTGCTGGCACAGCTGGAGAAGAGGCTGCTGGAGAAGAGGCTGCTAGGGATGAGTGTTTCCAGCCTTTCTGTGTGAGAGGCTGTAGAGTGCTGGCACAGCTGGAGAAGAGGCTGCTAGGGATGAGTGTTTCCAGCCTTGCTGTGTGAGAGGCTGGCACAGCTGAAGAAGATGCTGCTAGGGATGAGTGTGTCAAGTCATCCGTGTGAGAGGCTACCATGTATACAAATTTATATGAGAAGCAGAAGTTGTAGAGCAGTTGGTGTGTGCTAGCGAGCCCAACTATGATGACCGGCATGTATGCTGTAATGGTGATAAAAATGAATGGTCTACTTCTCATATGATATGGATATCACTTTTTAGATTCAATCGCTCTCACTATCTCTAGGCTTGTGATGCAATAGCTCCGGGCTGTATATCAGTTGAAAATAAACTTCTCTAGATCAGGAAGTCCAGTCGAGGTTGCTAGCAATGGCAAAGTGACCAGGAAGTTGGAAATAGGGCAGAAGACTGCAGCGTAAAATCATGATTGTGCAGCTCACACCATAAAATGTTCGTGATAATAAATTAATTTTTTTTTTAATAATTAAAAAAATTATTTTCTCGATAATCAAGTTTAAATTTACACACTCGATGTTTTGTGTTTTGGCTAGAGCATCTGCCGAAACGTCGAGTGAGTACATTTAAGTTGGTTATAAAGTCATCATATCTATGTACTACGTCAACTGAGAGTTCACTGAGAGATTATAAGCAATTAAATTAATAATGAATTATGTAACAACGAAAAAGGCAAGTTACCGGTATAAGTCAATCCTAGATAATTTTTCTGCCCACCCAAGCTGCTAAAAAAGAATGTATTTAAATTTATTTAAATTTATTTCATTTTATTATCTTACCTGGATCTAACTTTCCATTCATAGCAGATCCAATTGCCTTCTCCTCTTCCGTACAGCTAAATAAATAGACCCACCTAATTCAATATGTCTAACCACAGTCTTTTCCACGGTTGTAGCTATACATCACATTCTAACATAATGAACAGCATCTAACCTTATGAAAGGGTCAGGAATGCCTAACATGATCCAACTATCTTCATGCTGCTTGCTGGCACACTCCAAAAAAGCACTAGAAAAGAGGCACCACATGAAGATGAAATCATCATGACCACTGCATTTAAACACTGGATCCAAAGATAAGTAATTCATTCACAACCTCACACACAGACATATCTTAAAAACCCTCACACACAGATGTTTCTCACACACAGATGCTTCTTACACATGCTCACACACAGATGTTTCTTACACAAGCTCACACACAGATGTTTCTTACACATGCTCACACACAGATGTTTCTTATACATGCTCACACACAGATGTTTCTTATACATGCTCACACACAGATGTTTCTTACACATGCTCACACACAGATGTTTCTTACACATGCTCACACACAGATGTTTCTTACACAAGCTCACACACAGATGTTTCTTACACATGCTCACACACAGATGTTTCTTACACATGCTCACACACAGATGTTTCTTACACATGTTCACACACAGATGTTTCTCACACATGCTCACACACAGATGTTTCTTACACATGCTCACACACAGATGTTTCTTACACATGCTCACACACAGATGTTTCTTACACATGCTCACACACAGATGTTTCTTACACATGCTCACACACAGATGTTTCTTACACATGCTCACACACAGATGTTTCTTACACATGCTCACACACAGATGTTTCTTACACAAGCTCACACACAGATGTTTCTTACACACGCTCACACACAGATGTTTCTTACACATGCTCACACACAGATGTTTCTTACACAAGCTCACACACAGATGTTTCTTACACATGCTCACACACAGATGTTTCTTACACATGCTCACACACAGATGTTTCTTACACATGCTCACACACAGATGTTTCTTACACATGCTCACACACAGATGTTTCTTATACATGCTCACACACAGATGTTTCTTACAGATGCTCACACACAGATGTTTCTTATACATGCTCACACACAGATGTTTCTTACACATGCTCACACACAGATGTTTCTTACACATGCTCACACACAGATGTTTCTTACACATGCTCACACACAGATGTTTCTTACACTAGCTCACACACAGATGTTTCTTACACATGCTCACACACAGATGTTTCTTACACATGCTCACACACAGATGTTTCTTACACAAGCTCACACACAGATGTTTCTTACACATGCTCACACACAGATGTTTCTTACACATGCTCACACACAGATGTTTCTTACACATGCTCACACACAGATGTTTCTCACACATGCTCACACAAAGATGTTTCTTACACATGCTCACACACAGATGTTTCTTACACATGCTCACACACAGATGTTTCTTACACATGCTCACACACAGATGTTTCTTACACTTGCTCACACACAGATGTTTCTTACACAAGCTCACACACAGATGTTTCTTACACATGCTCACACACAGATGTTTCTTACACATGCTCACACACAGATGTTTCTTACACATGCTCACACACAGATGTTTCTTACACATGCTCACACACAGATATTTCTTACACATGCTCACACACAGATGTTTCTTACACATGCTCACACACAGATGTTTCTTACACATGCTCACACACAGATGTTTCTTACACATGCTCACACACAGATGTTTCTTACACATGCTCACACACAGATGTTTCTTACACATGCTCACACACAGATGTTTCTTACACATGCTCACACACAGATGTTTCTTACACATGCTCACACACAGATGTTTCTTACACATGTTCACACAGAAGTTTCTTACACATGCTGACACACAGATGTTTCTTACACAAGCTCACACACAGATGTTTCTTACACATGCTCACACACAGATGTTTCTTACACATGCTCACACACAGATGTTTCTTACACATGCTGACACACAGATGTTTCTTATACATCTCACACACAGATGTTTCTTACACATGCTCACACACAGATGTTTCTTACACAAGCTCACACACAGATGTTTCTTACACATGCTCACACACAGATGTTTCTTACACAAGCTCACACACAGATGTTTCTTACACATGCTCAGGGTGACACAGATGTTTCTTACACATGCTCACACACAGATGTTTCTTACACATGCTCACACACAGATGTTTCTTACACATGCTCTCACACAGATGTTTCTTACACATGCTCACACACAGATGTTTCTTACACAAGCTCACACACAGATGTTTCTTACATAAGTTCAACAAACAAAGTTTCTTACAAAAGCTCCTTGCAGAACTCGGTGTGGCAGTGTTTGAATCGATCGGATTTCAAAGCTTTCGCACAGAGCAATCTGAACTGAGTAGGGCTAAGTGGAGGGTCATCTTTGCACCTGTACTTGGCCTGACAAGGAAGCAATACAGAGCCATATTGTACTAGTGTGGAGCGAAAGATTAATACAAGTAAAAATAAAAATCCATAAAAGATAACACCCACTTCTCTATCCAGAGGAAGGTGCAGAATCGTATAGACATTCTGATATCCATGCAACCATATACAGTAATGAGATTCATTGTGCTTCAACCTCTCTCAGATTTTGTGCGATGCTGATTCGGGGGTTGTTTTGGAGAGCAATAATTTATATGATGAATGACCCATGCCCAACCTTATCTGCTCACTCACCTTAACATGGTGCATAACTCGAGAAAACCCAACAGGTTTGTCCTTCTCCTCCATCATAGCAGGGTCCAGCCCATCTCCACCATACTCAAACTGAACTATGAGACCCTCTGAGTTGCGAACCGTGAGGTCGTATTGAGAACAAAGGTCTTCCATTGACTGTAACCAGTTGTAGATGCCATGTGATCATCACATCAAACACACCGTGCTACTAATAGTCGTATTGTTAAGTACAGTTGTGCAACTGTTTAGCACTGCGTCCATAAAGGTCACAGTATTATATTTGTCAGAGCAAAGTCAAGAGTTGAGACAGAACTTCAGACCCCCAAAACACACATAAGAATGTACAAAAATTCGAACTCTACATCGATCTGAATTGTAGTTCGGTGGGTGAAGTTAATAAGCCTACTTGGAATAAGTTCTAGTTTTGAGTTCCGACAATAGCTACCACCAACAATATCAAGAGATGCCTCAGCTCTGCTGCAGCTTCCATGCTGAAAGTTTAGAAGTTTGTTGAGAAGAATATTGCCAACAGGCAGATCAGCACCACTGAGACAGTGCAGATGAGCACCACTGAGACAGTGCAGATCAACATCACTGAGACAGTGCAGATCAGCATCACTGAGACAGTGCAGATCAGCATCACTGAGACAGTGCAGATCAGCATCACCGAGACAGTGCAGATCAGCACCACTGAGACAGTGCAGATCAACATCACTGAGACAGTGCAGATCAGCATCACTGAGACAGTGCAGATCAGCATCACTGAGACAATGCAGATCAGCATCACCGAGACAGTGCAGATCAGCATCACTGAGACGGTATGTGTTTAGCCAAAGAATTGTAATCTCAACTTAAACTGGTAATAAATCTAAAAACAGATATTTTTAAAATAACCCCCCCCCCCCTCCCCCCCCCCAATAAAAACCAATAAAAACAACAAAAACAACAACAACAAAAAGCACTTTAACAGTTTTGGTTTCTGTATTATCTCATATCTTATACTCTCGCAAACATGATAATAGAAAATCATTAAACAACCACAACAATAGCAACAACAATAAAAGCATCTTGTGAATCACCTTGACTAGCCTTCGCTGCATATAACCAGTCTCTGCTGTCTTCACTGCCGTGTCCACCAGACCTGCGCACGTGCACCATATCAGCTCATACATAATACCTCCAATAGGACCTCTACACAATAGGACCTTTACACAGACCGTAGAAAGAGGCACGGCAAGACATACCTTCTCTCCCGCCGACAGTATGAAAGAAGAACTCTGTTGGCGTCAGTCCACTGTAGAAGCTGTTCTTCACGAAACCTTTAGCAGCAGGTGCTTTAGCTAATTAAATAAAATAAATTATAATTAGCACGCACGAAACATGGACACACGAAGAAAACTTGATCGTATTTTGTGTGCCTTAATAATTAAAGCAAACTCCACCTGATGTGCCTACTTCTACAAGTGTCCCTTCACAGAGAACAATTTTCTTATCTGTTTGCATGCCCCCCCCTTGGAACCTTTTTGCCCCCCCCCCTTGGAAATTGTATTATTAAAATTCATTTGAAACTTTGTCACATCTTTAAGTATCATGCCCCCCCCCCCCCCCCTTAATATCCAGATTCCTCCAGTTGCCCCCCTTTGGACAATTTTCTAAATGAAACCCTGCCATAAGAATAATTTGGTAACCCATCCCATCTAAAGCTTATTTAGTAAGGTGCTTCAGCATGTCGCAGATCACTCACTTAGCTAACAGTCTAGCATAGCTGTTCTGTTAGCTGGTAGACTTAGTGGAGATTATTCCCAAGTTAATTTGAAGAAATGGTCAAAAACTATGAGTAAGGAAATTTCAAGTTGATTTTTCAGAAAGTCATTGTATCTACACTACACATGTCAACTGACAGTTTGATGAGAATATGTTTGTTAGCTAAAATTGTGGTAATTCTCCCCCCCCCCCCCCGAAAACTGTTATGTTGTTGAGATTTTCGCACAACCCTCTCCCTCCCTCCTCAGTGATGTACGCAGTTGCTATGTACACTCAGTAGACACACACATTTCTTTGGGAAGTACGGCAAAGCCCTGTCTTCAAATCCGTCAGGGATCCTCTTTCCTGAGATGGCCTGCTGCCCTACGCAGGCTATCATCTGTGAGATGTTGATGAAGGAGCCTTTAGAACCACACAGGGCCATAATGAGGGGACTGTTGGTGTGGTGAAGTTCCTTCTTGCACACTTTGCCTGCAGACTCTCTGATCACTGAGAGTTCCCGCAGGATAACAGCCTCCAGAGTTTCCTCCGCTGTGCACCCGGGCTGGGTGGGCAGCTTCCCCTCCTTGAAGCTCTGGATGAACTCGTCACACTTGGCGTAGCTGCAGACACAAGGAAAGACTTGTTTTAGAGTGCTAGGCCTCAGAGAGTTCAGAGAGTCAATACCATATACAGAGCTGGAAAATTTGGCAGGTCGGTGCGGAAATTAAAGTTAGCAGATCTAAATTTGGTGGATGGGCTGAGTGTCATGCATGCGGTCCTGTCTAGCGGCTCTACATTCATACCAGAATCCACGAAATATGCATCATCAGCATTTTGGCTATGGATAGGACTAGACTACTTTTGCATAGCAAGTCACTTTTATGACTCTAGTCCTCCTAACCCCAACCACAGCACCAACCTCAGATCTAGTGCTGACTAGGCACATTTCATGATTCTCCGTCATCCTGTATAGCCCGTCTAGCACTAGTCTCGTGTTAGACAAGGCGGCAGCTCATCTCTGCAAATTTGTATCAATTTACCGCACGCATGATCAAGAGCACACTTCGGGGATATCACATTTATAAGAATGTTTGGAATCACAGAGGTGAAGAATTGCCCTGTAAGAGAGAGGGCAGAAACAGAAAATAAACATCCAATCAACGTAGCATTGTTGCGAGCTGTGAAGGAACACCACTGTCAACTGTGTGCTCCGGCTGTTCTTTGTCTAACAATGATGAAACCATATCGTTGGAAGCCTCTCTGTCTAATTAAAAACTCCATATTATTCTTGCAACTTAGCAGACAAGACATGATATTGGTAGAATAAAATTAAATTTGGTGGTGCCTCTGCCAACCAGCCAAATTTTCCAGTTAGCACAAAGTAGATACCAATACAGTAACCCCCCCCCCCCCCCCCCCCCCCCTCACTCACACCAATACCACAGAAATTTTGTTCTGGATTGTCACAATTTTCGTGGTATAAAATGTGGAATTAAACAAGAGAGACCATCTGTCCATTTACACGTCCATTGGCTGCATGTTAGTCCAAGGAAATGCGCACAGTTAGGCAAGCTTGAAGATGCAGACTAGGCAAGGACAAAACCTTCCATGGCACCTGACCACACTCGCTTTTCCATGTGCGCAGGGGCATAAGGGGCTCCCCCAAAACAACAACAACAACAACAACAGAATACATACATATATATATAATAATATTAATTATCTCCAATCTACTTTCCCTCTGCCTTTCTGTTTTGGGTTCTAGAAAGAGAAAAAACACACAGCTTAGCTAGAGCACTGACTGACCCATTAGCAACCAGTTTCTCCTTCTCCAAGATCAGGTCCTTGCCTGGAGTCACATCCCCAATGCCAATAGAGAATCCTCGGTTGCCTTCAATAGGAACAATAAGACAATATATTAAAAATAAGCACGCACACAAAAAAGAAATAGATATCCCGGGATTCTCCATGGCAACACTGATCACCAGCTTACTGAGGAAGTAGGGACAGAGTCTGGCGAGCCTGGACATGCAGTTAGCCGCCTCCTGCTCTCCGTAATCACGCAAAAGGATATAGAAGATGTTGCTTTTGGAGCCCGAGCCCAAGGAGGACTTGTCCAGTGCTCCAGCTAGATGTTGGCTGTTGAAGATCACCACGACTGCATAGAGAAAGAGAGGAGAGAAAGGGAAGATGGGAGAGAAGGGAAGAAAGAGAGATAAGTGAGGAGAGAGTAAGGAAGAGAATGATGGGAGAGAGAGAGTAATAGAGAAGAGGGGAGAAGAGAGGGGAGAGAGAGCGAGAGAAGAAAGAAAGGAGAAAGAAAGAAGGGAGAGAGAAAGAAGGGAGAGAGAGGAGGGAGAGAGAGTGAGAAGAGAGAGGAGGGAGAAGAGAGAGGAGGGAGAGAGAGTGAGAGGAGGGAGAAGAGAGAGGAGAGAGAGAGTGAGAGGAGAGAGAAGAGAGAGGAGGGAGAGAGAGTGAGAGGAGAGAGAAGAGAGAGGAGGGAGAGAGAGGGGAAAAGGAGAGAGGAGGAGAAGGAAAGAAGAGGATAGAGAAAGGGAGTAATAACAACAGTCAGGAAATGCGGCTGGAGACCTTTCTTCCTCATAACAGTTGTCATCCTGGAATCACCCAAAGGATGGTGTTCAAGGAACTGGAGAGACTACTGTATGTACATGATCATGTTCTGCTTAACACCGTTGCTATGTTGGTGTAGTAGTCATAGAAACCATCACTAATATAACATAATAGGTAGATGCTTTTCCTAATAGCAGCACCTTATCATTTATGCAATAGCCAGGCCCTTCATTGGTGAGTGCAAGCAAGCACTCACTGGGGAGTTGAAGGAGAATGTTTTAGTTGCTGCCCATGGGCATATTTGCAATATGTGTAGGCTCTATCTATCATATGTTCACCAGTACTGTAGTTATGAGCGGGTCACACTTCTTGAATCGGACGGGCATATGTACAAGATAATGATCATCCCAGTGCACGAGAATAAGATGGTGGATGTGAAGACCAACTAAAGAGACCTACATGTAGCATCACAGGAGTGTCAACTGGCTGCATAGTTAGTATCTATCAGGGAAGGCCACGTGTGCATGCTGCTCTCTCAGACAGGAAGTTCAAAAGAGAACAGGCCAATTGGTCAACAGAGGAGAGAAACTGGTCACTAGAGAGATATGCTAATGATCATACTGAAGACCAGGTCAGAGTGGAGATATCTAAAACAAAATGTCTGAAGTTATTGTCAGCCATTGCGTGGTCCACCCTTCTGTTCTCGGACAATTCTGTCAGCCATCAAACACATCAGGTATATACTTCACATCTTCAGGATAAGCTGGCTTCCAAGTAGATCCTCCCCTCCCAGCCAGCCCAATCGTAACCACATACACGTTGGGCACCTGTAGAGACGTTATATGTATGTATACAAGTTAACTTCTAGACAGGAAACTATGGACTTGGCAGGTGCTCGCCACACAGTGCCCTGCACTCCTGTCTGGTGTCTCTGCCAGGCACATCATATAATATAGTGAAGAGGGCCACACAGTGCCCTGCACTCCTGTCTGGTGTCTCTGCCAGGCACATCATATAATATAGTGAAGAGGGCCACACAGTGCCCTGCACTCCTGTCTGGGGCCTCTGTTAGGCACATCATATAATATAGTGAAGAGGGCCACACAGTGCCCTGCACTCCTGTCTGGGGCCTCTGTCAGGCACATCATATAATATAGTGAAGGGGGCCACACAGTGCCCTGCACTCCTGTCTGGTGCCTCTGCCAGGCACATCATATAATATAGTGAAGGGGGACCACACAGTGCCCTGCACTCCAGTCTGGGGCCTCTGTCAGGTAAATCATATAATATAGTGAAGGGGGCCACACAGTGCCCTGCACTCCTGTCTGGGGCCTCTGTCAGGCAAATCATATAATATAGTGAAGGGGGCCACACAGTGCCCTGCACTCCTGTCTGGTACCTCTGTCAGGTAAATCATATAATATAGTGAAGGGGGCCACACAGTGCCCTGCACTCCTGTCTGGGGCCTCTGTCAGGCACATCATATAATATAGTGAAGGGGGCCACACAGTGCCCTGCACTCCTGTCTGGGGCCTCTGTCAGGCACATCATATAATATAGTGAAGGGGACCACATAGTGCCCTGCACTCCTGTCTGGGGCCTCTGTCAGGCACATCATATCATATAGTGAAGGGGGCCTCACAGTGCCCTGCACTCCTGTCTGGGGCCTCTGTCAGGCACATCATATAATATAGTGAAGGGGGCCACACAGTGCCCTGCACTCCTGTCTGGTACCTCTGTCAGGTAAATCATATAATATAGTGAAGGGGGCCACACAGTGCCCTGCACTCCTGTCTGGGGCCTCTGTCAGGCACATCATATAATATAGTGAAGGGGGCCACACAGTGCCCTGCACTCCTGTCTGGGGCCTCTGTCAGGCACATCATATAATATAGTGAAGGGGACCACATAGTGCCCTGCACTCCTGTCTGGGGCCTCTGTCAGGCACATCATATCATATAGTGAAGGGGGCCTCACAGTGCCCTGCACTCCTGTCTGGGGCCTCTGTCAGGCAAATCATATAATATAGTGAAGGGGGCCACACAGTGCCCTGCACTCCTCCTGTCTGGGGCCTCTGTCAGGCACATCATATAATATAGTGAAGGGGACCACATAGTGCCCTGCACTCCTGTCTGGGGCCTCTGTCAGGCACATCATATCATATAGTGAAGGGGGCCTCACAGTGCCCTGCACTCCTGTCTGGGGCCTCTGTCAGGCACATCATATAATATAGTGAAGGGGGCCACACAGTGCCCTGCACTCCTGTCTGGGGCCTCTGTCAGGCACATCATATAATATAGTGAAGGGGACCACATAGTGCCCTGCACTCCTGTCTGGGGCCTCTGTCAGGCACATCATATCATATAGTGAAGGGGGCCTCACAGTGCCCTGCACTCCTGTCTGGGGCCTCTGTCAGGCAAATCATATAATATAGTGAAGGGGGCCACACAGTGCCCTGCACTCCTCCTGTCTGGGGCCTCTGTCAGGCACATCATATAATATAGTGAAGGGGGCCACACAGTGCCCTGCACTCCTGTCTGGGGCCTCTGTCAGGCACATCATATAATATAGTGAAGGGGGCCACACAGTGCCCTGCACTCCTGTCTGGGGCCTCTGTCAGGCACATCATATAATATAGTGAAGGGGGCCACACAGTGCCCTGCACTCCTCCTGTCTGGGGCCTCTGTCAGGCACATCATATAATATAGTGAAGGGGACCACATAGTGCCCTGCACTCCTGTCTGGGGCCTCTGTCAGGCACATCATATCATATAGTGAAGGGGGCCTCACAGTGCCCTGCACTCCTGTCTGGGGCCTCTGTCAGGCACATCATATAATATAGTGAAGGGGGCCACACAGTGCCCTGCACTCCTGTCTGGGGCCTCTGTCAGGCACATCATATAATATAGTGAAGGGGACCACATAGTGCCCTGCACTCCTGTCTGGGGCCTCTGTCAGGCACATCATATCATATAGTGAAGGGGGCCTCACAGTGCCCTGCACTCCTGTCTGGGGCCTCTGTCAGGCAAATCATATAATATAGTGAAGGGGGCCACACAGTGCCCTGCACTCCTCCTGTCTGGGGCCTCTGTCAGGCACATCATATAATATAGTGAAGGGGGCCACACAGTGCCCTGCACTCCTGTCTGGGGCCTCTGTCAGGCACATCATATAATATAGTGAAGGGGGCCACACAGTGCCCTGCACTCCTGTCTGGGGCCTCTGTCAGGCACATCATATAATATAGTGAAGGGGACCACACAGTGCCCTGCACTCCTGTCTGGTGCCTCTGCCAGGCACATCATATCATATAGTGAAGGGGGCCACACAGTGCCCTGCACTCCAGTCTGGGGCCTCTGTCAGGTAAATCATATAATATAGTGAAGGGGGCCACACAGTGCCCTGCACTCCTGTCTGGGGCCTCTGTCAGGCAAATCATATAATATAGTGAAGGGGGCCACACAGTGCCCTGCACTCCTGTCTGGTACCTCTGTCAGGTAAATCATATAATATAGTGAAGGGGGCCACACAGTGCCCTGCACTCCTGTCTGGGGCCTCTGTCAGGCACATCATATAATATAGTGAAGGGGGCCACACAGTGCCCTGCACTCCTGTCTGGGGCCTCTGTCAGGCACATCATATAATATAGTGAAGGGGACCACATAGTGCCCTGCACTCCTGTCTGGGGCCTCTGTCAGGCACATCATATCATATAGTGAAGGGGGCCTCACAGTGCCCTGCACTCCTGTCTGGGGCCTCTGTCAGGCACATCATATAATATAGTGAAGGGGGCCACACAGTGCCCTGCACTCCTGTCTGGTACCTCTGTCAGGTAAATCATATAATATAGTGAAGGGGGCCACACAGTGCCCTGCACTCCTGTCTGGGGCCTCTGTCAGGCACATCATATAATATAGTGAAGGGGGCCACACAGTGCCCTGCACTCCTGTCTGGGGCCTCTGTCAGGCACATCATATAATATAGTGAAGGGGACCACATAGTGCCCTGCACTCCTGTCTGGGGCCTCTGTCAGGCACATCATATCATATAGTGAAGGGGGCCTCACAGTGCCCTGCACTCCTGTCTGGGGCCTCTGTCAGGCAAATCATATAATATAGTGAAGGGGGCCACACAGTGCCCTGCACTCCTCCTGTCTGGGGCCTCTGTCAGGCACATCATATAATATAGTGAAGGGGACCACATAGTGCCCTGCACTCCTGTCTGGGGCCTCTGTCAGGCACATCATATCATATAGTGAAGGGGGCCTCACAGTGCCCTGCACTCCTGTCTGGGGCCTCTGTCAGGCACATCATATAATATAGTGAAGGGGGCCACACAGTGCCCTGCACTCCTGTCTGGGGCCTCTGTCAGGCACATCATATAATATAGTGAAGGGGACCACATAGTGCCCTGCACTCCTGTCTGGGGCCTCTGTCAGGCACATCATATCATATAGTGAAGGGGGCCTCACAGTGCCCTGCACTCCTGTCTGGGGCCTCTGTCAGGCAAATCATATAATATAGTGAAGGGGGCCACACAGTGCCCTGCACTCCTCCTGTCTGGGGCCTCTGTCAGGCACATCATATAATATAGTGAAGGGGGCCACACAGTGCCCTGCACTCCTGTCTGGGGCCTCTGTCAGGCACATCATATAATATAGTGAAGGGGGCCACACAGTGCCCTGCACTCCTGTCTGGGGCCTCTGTCAGGCACATCATATAATATAGTGAAGGGGGCCACACAGTGCCCTGCACTCCTCCTGTCTGGGGCCTCTGTCAGGCACATCATATAATATAGTGAAGGGGACCACATAGTGCCCTGCACTCCTGTCTGGGGCCTCTGTCAGGCACATCATATCATATAGTGAAGGGGGCCTCACAGTGCCCTGCACTCCTGTCTGGGGCCTCTGTCAGGCACATCATATAATATAGTGAAGGGGGCCACACAGTGCCCTGCACTCCTGTCTGGGGCCTCTGTCAGGCACATCATATAATATAGTGAAGGGGACCACATAGTGCCCTGCACTCCTGTCTGGGGCCTCTGTCAGGCACATCATATCATATAGTGAAGGGGGCCTCACAGTGCCCTGCACTCCTGTCTGGGGCCTCTGTCAGGCAAATCATATAATATAGTGAAGGGGGCCACACAGTGCCCTGCACTCCTCCTGTCTGGGGCCTCTGTCAGGCACATCATATAATATAGTGAAGGGGGCCACACAGTGCCCTGCACTCCTGTCTGGGGCCTCTGTCAGGCACATCATATAATATAGTGAAGGGGGCCACACAGTGCCCTGCACTCCTGTCTGGGGCCTCTGTCAGGCACATCATATAATATAGTGAAGGGGGCCACACAGTGCCCTGCACTCCTGTCTGGGGCCTCTGTCAGGCACATCATATAATATAGTGAAGGGGGCCACACAGTGCCCTGCACTCCTGTCTGGGGCCTCTGTCAGGCACATCATATAATATAGTGAAGGGGGCCACACAGTGCCCTGCACTCCTGTCTGGGGCCTCTGTCAGGCACATCATATAATATAGTGAAGGGGGCCACACAGTGCCCTGCACTCCTGTCTGGGGCCTCTGTCAGGCACATCATATAATATAGTGAAGGGGGCCACACAGTGCCCTGCACTCCTGTCTGGGGCCTCTGTCAGGCACATCATATCATATAGTGAAGGGGGCCACACAGTGCCCTGCACTCCTGTCTGGGGCCTCTGTCAGGCACATCATATATAATATAGTGAAGGGGGCCACACAGTGCCCTGCACTCCTGTCTGGGGCCTCTGTCAGGCACATCATATAATATAGTGAAGGGGGACACACACACAAGCATTTTTCGTTGTTGAAATGTCATGTACATGTGCATGTATACAAAATGAAGTCTTTTTCCAAGAAGAAGAGAGAGAGGAAGACAGAGAAAGGGAGAAAAGGGGGAGGGGGATACATGTGTATGTGTATATATGAGGGAACACATTAATACACATACATAGCGGGACACCTTGCAGCAAAGGCCAATAGCTTCTGATTACACAAACAGCTTCCAATACACCTCCAACAACACCTCCAACAACACCTCCAACAACACCTCCAACAACACCTCCAACAACACCTCCAACAACACCTCCAACAACACCTCCAACAACACCTCCAACAACACCTCCAACAACACCCAAAATTAATGATGAACTTTGTGCATGTGTGAGTGGGTATTCCCTTCAGTCACCCTTCACAAAGGTCATATAATACCACATGTACAGTGTGCACTCAACACAGCCGCACATGTGCATTGCATGTGCACCACACTGTACTCAACACATACATACAGTGTAACATACAAGAGTCATTCGAGCAGAGGTCCTCGTTGTTGGTGTACTGCTTTCCTTTGGCCCGGAGGTTTATGAGAATAAGAGACTTCTTGTTGGGTCGCAGCATCACACTTATCACTTGCTTGCCTGTCCACAGACGCACTGGCTGCACAAACAAATGCATTATAACTTTCTACAATCTCTCCTTCTCCCCCTCGACACTTTAGAGAGATAGACAGAGAGAGGGAGATGGGAGAGGCAGGGAGATCGAAAGAGGGAGATGGGAGAGAGGCGGGGAGATAGAAAGAGGGAGAGGTGAGGCAGGGAGAAATCTATCAAGTCTATTTGAGAATACACAGTTGTGAGATTAGAAGACACTCAACTGACAATCAACCTTCCAAAAAAGCAAAGAGAAATATGTCACTCAACCCCCAAACCACTACCAAGGACACATGGCTTACACCTACATACCCCAAACGTCACATGCTTACACCCACATACCCCAAACCCCTACATATCACATGACTTACACACACACACACCCAACCCCCTACATAGGTCACATGACTTACACCTACATACCCCAAACCCTACATAGGTCACATGACTTAGAACCTGTGGGGGAAGGTGATGTGACAGTGGTGGGTGCGGTCTGGTTGCCCGACCCAGACTTTACCGTCACGTGGTTACCAATGGTTTTACAATTGGGTGAATGCCATGGTGACCTTCCCAACTAACCAGGTTACCTGTGGTGAATTGACTGTAGTTCTTATGTATTTTTGGTCCAGGTGTGGTCTGAACTTGGAAACCAACACCCACATACCCCAAACCACTACTCTTGTCTTCCTAATAGTGGTATAGGGCAGAATAAGAGTATAGGGTGGAAAATTCCTAAAAATCGAATAAGAGTATAGACCTGAATAAGAGTATAGGGTGTTGACTTCTCCTTGGAAGCGTGTAAAAATCATAGAAAATGCTCAGAAAGACGGTGAAAACCATGAAAAATGATATCAAGCTATTATTAGATCATTGCATCACAAGATTGTTGCTGGAGTTTATCATTATTTGTGAGGTCTCTTGTGGTTCTGGAGGCACACAGCACAATTTAAAAGTTCAATGGCAACCCTACATGTTTTTATATTTAGTATAATTATTTTTTTGTATCATCTTATAAGATTTAACATACATATTCATAAACAAGTTATCTGTTATTCATTTCCACCCTATACAGAATGGCTTGTCTGAAGCCTGAAGGTTGATCAAGAGATGTTTTTACTACAGATATGTGTATTCAAGGGAAGTTTGCAATATCGGGAAAAAATCATAGTATAACCTGGAGCCTTTTAGGATGGATCTTGGTTCAGCAAGCTTCGACACAATGTCTTCTTCTAGAACATGGTATGTAGCATTGCCTGCACAATATATTCCTCCCTGGCTTGGGGTGAAGTATCGAACGGCCAGAGGATCAATGTGAACCACACATGCAGGGAGTTAGTTTTGTCCACCTTTCACCAACACATACATCCCAACTGTCATGGGGGTGATCTGAACATCATCTGCACATGTTGCCTCAGGCTACTGTTGGGCTGGGCTTTCAACAATTGTAAAATTCAATTAGCTAGACCAAAGGCTGAAACCTCAATGAAGATTTCCATTAGTTATCTAGTCAAGAGGTGAAAATCAATAGCCTATAGACCTGGTATAGCATGGGGAAAACCCATAAATTAATAGCTGTACATTCAAGGTTAGAATACATACTTACACCCACATACCCCAAACCCTACATAGGTCACATGACTTACACCCACATCCCCCCGACCCCCCACATAGGTCACATGGCTTACAAGGTAAGCTAACACTTCTAGTCCCACTAATGAGTGCTAATGAACTAACTATTGAACTGAACTTCTAATAAGACTCATCACAACCTCGTGCATGTATGTGTGTGAATATAGCAATGTTGCAGGGAACTATTTCATTGGTCGATCCTGTTAAGATTCCGTATTTATCCTTTTATGGGCATTCTCAAGACTGGACCTTGAGCCTATTTAAGGGCAGAGGTTGTTACAGTTGGAGAGATTGCACTGAACTGAGGCTGTAAGGTGTGTGTATGCTAATCTATTCTTTGTTGAACACTGATCTTGACTAAACTATTGCTAGCTCAACAGCTAACATCTGGTGGCAGCGACCCTTTCGATCCCTTAGCTATCGATTTTACCTAGAATACGTCAGCCAATGCTGACCGCTATTTTTATCCTGACCAGGGACTTCTGTTTCGTTGTTCTGACCTTCTATTGACCTTTAGCTACCACTGCTCAACCCTACTTTCAAACTATATTGCCGACCATCCAGGCCTCGAACCCCTACTCCCAGCCAACCCACTGTCTCGCTTCCCCGAGCATTCAATCCCTTCACTGGTGGAAACTCTCCCTTCCCATCATACATCAGCACACTCCCGACTATGGATTCTGAACTTGACCACTCCGACCCCCTTGCTCAAGGGTGGCGGACTATGAACACCGCAAACACCAACTCCCTGCCTTTCAGCATAGCCCCCCCCCCCCCCCCCCCCCCCCCGCCACACACACAGTATCAAGCATCGACCCAGCAATGCTAGCAATCCTGCAGCAAATGCAACAGGTGCAGCTGCAGATGGCACAGGCTCTTGCTGAAGTAGCCACATGACCAACAACAACCACACAGCCGACTAAACCTCCTCAGCTCCCTCTGATACGCACCGGACCCCAAGGAGAAGCTGATATCATACGCTTCAAAAAACATATGATCACCTATGCCATTCCACCTAACTGTTGGGCTTCTGAACTTCCAGCTCTGCTTCGAGGAGACCTCACAGGGGGGCATGTCACTCTCTGTCCCCACAGAAAAAGCCAATGACTACCAAACGCTGAAATCCACGCTCCTCTCCCGAATGGGAGTGACTCAGTCATCCAAGTTTGCCCTGTGGCTGGACCCCCAACCCCAGCATAATGAGACGATGGCACAACTGTACCACCGAACCCTTGACGTGCCTCTCACCTGTGTCACAACTCCGGAAGACTGTGCTAAGCTCGTGACCATGGAGCTGATGTACCGCCGCATCAACCCCAGAGTGGCAGCCATCGTCAGGACTCAGAAACCGACGGATGATGCAGACTTTGTATCAACAGTCGACTCCTTCGTGGCTGAGAGCAGCATGGGAAGACAGTTGCTATGGGTCTACAGCAAACCCAGACAACCTTGGACACCCCCGCCTCCACTCACACTCACCTCCACTCCCAAACCCAACTTCTCAGACCATCCCAACTCTGTCGCCCAGTTCCACTCCAGCCCCAGCACCACAGTACAGACCTAGCAGATGAAACTCACCTAAGCCACATCGACTCGCCCGATACTTTGATCCAGATAATGGCCCACTCTGTTTTCACTGCTAACAATGGGTCCACCGAGCGCACAGTGCCCAGAACGTTAGGTACTCAACATCTCTGCCGTATCATCAAACAAGCCAAGATTGTCTACCCACCCTTTTCGCCATGGGTTCCATTCTATCTACTCCAGTCAGATTCTTTCTGGACAGCAGAGCTGATCACTCCAGAACCTCCTTCACCAGCTCTCCTGCCTCGGACTCCCTGTTCCAGACCCCATTACATCCGTCAGACTCAAGGGCATGCATGGAAGCTTCTCCCAGTGGTGGAGCTTAAATGCACCTTGCTGCACAATGACTTAAGGATACCGATGGCAATTTCGGATGACATTCCTTGTGATATCATGCTTGGTAGGAACTGCCCAGCTCTCTGTAAACTCTTACAAGCTGCGATGGACGAAACACCCAAATATGTTCTAGCCGTGCAGACAAGAGACCAGAGCAGCAGGATGGAGAAGGAAGCGGAAGAGGAGGAGCTGCGGGACATGGAAGATAAAGACTTGCAACCAGAATCACTCATCGATATCCTTGGTAACGAATATGACTTTCCCCAATCTAACTTGTCTTTTCCCCCCTCCAGCTGACCTTTCACAGGAGGATGACCCACACTCAGAAAATGCGATGGCTCTGATCGCAGACCAGAAGGCTGACCAGTCACTCAACCCACTCGGGGATGTAGCCGACTCTGACAGTTCGCAATCTCCAACAGAGTTCTCCATCGCCAGACGGAAGACCAGACGGGAATGCAGTACCTCCAGCTAGTGCGACCACAGAACAGGAGAGAAGTAGCACTGAAACAGGCCAACGCGACGCCATGTCGGGGCCCACCAAATACAAGTTTAAACTGTCAGGAACTTCTTCAGGCCGAGAATTGGCCAGGTTATGTTGATGTATTGTCGCTCCTGTGAGTGCTGCCAGAAGAGCTAAGAGACCCACCTCAAGGCCCCTCTCCCACTCACAGCCCCTTCTATCGCCCGGCCATTTGAGAAAGTCGCAATCGACATCGTGGGTCCACTCCTTCTTATCAAGCATAAAAATCGGTACATTTTGACGTATATCGACCTTGGGTGCTAGGTACCCAGACGCCGTACCACTTGTTTGACGACCGCCAAGGTGGTAGCTGTGGAGCTACTCACCATCCTGACGAGACTGTCTGTTCCCCTCGAAATACTGTCGGATCGCGGCAGTAGCTTCCTTGCCACTATCATGAAGGAGGCATACGCCTTTCTAGGCATTAGTCAATTAGTCACTCAAAAACTGCTCCCTACTGGCCCCAGTCCAACGGTGCCGTAGAGAGATTCCACCACACTCTCCTCCAAATGATCAGGAAGTCGGTGGCAGATCACAGAGATTGGGATGAGTTCTTACCATATTTCTTATTTCCATGTAGAGAAGCCCCTTGTCATGCTACAGCTTTCTCCACCTTCGAACTCATCTTCAGAAAACATGTGCATGGACCACTGGACATCCTGCGACAACAGTGGATGCCCTCCAAGACCACTTCACAGTTCTCGACGGACTGGCTCCTCCAGCTCCGGGATGATCTCGAACAGATGAGGGCACTCTCCTCAAACAGACAGGCTGCGGTTCAAGCCATGACGAATTTGGTTAGACAAGAACTCCATATCCCGTTCCGGCTTCACATCGGAAGGAGGGGGAGATGTTAGGTAAGCTAACACTTCGAGTCACTAATGAATGCTAATTAACTATTGAACTGAACTTCTAATAGGACTAATCAGAACCTTGTGCATGTATGTGTGTGAATATAGCAATGTTGCATGGAACTATTTCATTGGTCAATCGTGTTAAGATTCCGTATTTATCCTTTTATGGGCACTCCAAGACTGGACCTTGAGCTTATTTAAGGGCAGAGGTTGTTACAGTTGGAGAGATTGCACTGAACTGAGGCTGTAAGGTGTGTGTATGCTTAAATTATAATCTATTCTTTGTTGAACACTGATCTTGACTAAACTATTGCTAGCTCAACAGCTAACACCCGCATACCCCAAACCCCTACATAGGTCACATGACTTACACTCACACACCCCAACCCCCTACATAGGTCACATGTGTTACACCCACATACCCCAAACCCCTACATAGGTCACATGACTTACACCCACATACCCCAAACCCCTACATAGGTCACATGACTTACACCCACATACCCCAAACCCCTACATAGGTCACATGCTTACACCCACATGTATGTAAACTTATGCCAAAAATAATATTGTGACAATAAAAAAGAAGAGAGCACTATGATATATATAATATAAACAGCATATCTCAACTTAGTTCACCTTCTGAATGGCTGGGGGAGGAACATCTATCTTTAGGCCTTCATCTCTGCCGTGAAGCATGGATGCTAGAATCTGGCAAAACTGCGTCCGATCAAGGAAGACATCTTTCTGCGTAAGAAGGTACGAAGCTGAAGGAAAAAAGCAGCTTTTGTAAATAACCTTAAAGGCAATCTGTGAAGATTGGGAGTATGCTTCACAGCAAGAATAAATACATCGGAGTTTGTAAGAGGCGAAGTGGCCGAGGGGGGAATGGGAGACGGACAAAGGTAAGAAGGTCACAGAGTGAAGAGAGGAATGGGGAAGACAAAGGTAAGAAGGCCATAGAGTGAAGAGAGGAATGGGGAGGACAAAGGATAGAAGGTCGCAGAGAGAAGAGAGGAATGGGGAGGACAAAGGTAAGAAGGCAACAGAGAGAAGAGAGGAATGGGGAGGACAAAGGTAAGAAGGTCGTAGAGAGAAGAGAGGAATGGGGAGGACAAAGGTAAGAAGGTCACAGAGAGAAGAGAGGAATGGGGAGGACAAAGGTAAGAAGGTCGCAGAGAGAAGAGGAGGACAAAGGTAAGAAGGTTGCAGAGAGAAGAGAGGAATGGGGAAGACAAAGGTAAGAAGGTCGCAGAGAGAAGAGAGGAATGGGGAGAACAAAGGTAAGAAGCCGTAGAGAGAAGAGAGGAATGGGGAGGACAAAGGTAAGAAGGTCGTAGAGAGAAGAGAGGAATGGGAAGGACAAAGGTAAGAAGGCCGTAGAGAGAAGAGAGGAATGGGGAGGACAAAGGTAAGAAGGCCGTAGAGAGAAGAGAGGAATGGGGAGGACAAAGGTAAGAAGGTCGCAGAGAGAAGAGAGGAATGGGGAGGACAAAGGTAAGAAGGTCACAGAGAGAAGATAGGAATGGGGAAGACAAAGGTAAGAAGGTCACAGAGAGAAGAGAGGAATGGGAAGGACAAAGGTAAGAAGGTCACAGAGAGAAGAGAGGAATGGGGAAGACAAAGGTAAGAAGGTCGCAGAGAGAAGAGAGGAATGGGAAGGACAAAGGTAAGAAGGCCGTAGAGAGAAGAGAGGAATGGGGAGGACAAAGGTAAGAAGGTCATAGAGAGAAGAGAGGAATGGGGAGGACAAAGGTAAGAAGGTCGTAGAGAGAAGAGAGGAATGGGGAAGACAAAGGTAAGAAGGTCTCAGAGAGAAGAGAGGAATGGGGAAGACAAAGGTAAGAAGGTCGTAGAGAGAAGAGAGGAATGGGGAGGACAAAGGTAAGAAGGCCACAGAGAGAAGAGAGGAATGGGGAGAACAAAGGTAAGAAGGTCACAGAGAGAAGAGAGGAATGGGGAGGACAAAGGTAAGAAGGTCACAGAGAGAAGAGAGGAATGGGGAGGACAAAGGTAAGAAGGTCACAGAGAGAAGAGAGGAATGGGGAAGACAAAGGTAAGAAGGTCGCAGAGAGAAGAGAGGAATGGGGAGAACAAAGGTAAGAAGCCGTAGAGAGAAGAGAGGAATGGGGAGGACAAAGGTAAGAAGGTCGTAGAGAGAAGAGAGGAATGGGAAGGACAAAGGTAAGAAGGCCGTAGAGAGAAGAGAGGAATGGGGAGGACAAAGGTAAGAAGGTCGCAGAGAGAAGAGAGGAATGGGGAGGACAAAGGTAAGAAGGTCACAGAGAGAAGAGAGGAATGGGGAAGACAAAGGTAAGAAGGTCACAGAGAGAAGAGAGGAATGGGAAGGACAAAGGTAAGAAGGTCACAGAGAGAAGAGAGGAATGGGGAAGACAAAGGTAAGAAGGTCGCAGAGAGAAGAGAGGAATGGGAAGGACAAAGGTAAGAAGGCCGTAGAGAGAAGAGAGGAATGGGGAGGACAAAGGTAAGAAGGTCGCAGAGAGAAGAGAGGAATGGGGAGGACAAAGGTAAGAAGGTCGTAGAGAGAAGAGAGGAATGGGGAAGACAAAGGTAAGAAGGTCACAGAGAGAAGAGAGGAATGGGGAGGACAAAGGTAAGAAGGTCGTAGAGAGAAGAGAGGAATGGGGAGGATAAAGGTAAGAAGGTCGTAGAGAGAAGAGAGGAATGGGGAGGACAAAGGTAAGAAGGTCGCAGAGAGAAGAGAGGAATGGGGAGGACAAAGGTAAGAAGGTCGCAGAGAGAAGAGAGGAATGGGGAAGACAAAGGATAGAAGGTCGCAGAGAGAAGAGAGGAATGGGGAGGACATAGTGAACATTGAGTGAGTGAGTGAAGCAAGGGTGCATGTAGTGAACATTGAGTGAGTGAGTGAAGCAAGGGTGCATGTACAAAGGTAAGAAGGCCGTGGAGAGAAGAGAGGAATGGGGAAGACAAAGGTAAGAAGGCCGTAGTGAGAAGAGAGGAATGGGGAGGACAAAGGTAAGAAGGTCACAGAGAGAAGAGAGGAATGGGGAGGACAAAGGTAAGAAGGTCGCAGAGTGAAGAGAGGAATGGGGAGGACAAAGGTAAGAAGGCCGTAGAGAGAAGAGAGGAATGGGGAGGACAAAGGTTACAAGAAGGTTGCAGAGAGAAGAGAGGAATGGGGAGGACAAAGGTAAGAAGGTTGCAGAGAGAAGAGAGGAATGGGGAGGACAAAGGTAAGAAGGCCGTAGAGAGAAGAGAGGAATGGGGAGGACAAAGGTAAGAAGGCCGTAGAGAGAAGAGAGGAATGGGGAAGACAAAGGTAAGAAGGTTGCAGAGAGAAGAGAGGAATGGGGGTAAGAAGGTAAGAGAGGAATGGGAGGACAAGAGAGAAGGAGTAGAGAAAGGTGGCAGTGTCTGCCTTATATCACGGGTCCAGTGAGGCTTTGGACAATCCCAGGATTAAAGTTCCTTCCCGTACTGGCTAGAGGGCTAGGTTTAGGCGGGCAGTAACTTTGGACCCAAGGTTATCATGGCACCACTGGCATTGCCCTGGACATGAGTTAGGTTCTTACCATATTAGGTAGTCATGGTGTATTAGGTATATGAGTTATGTTCATACCATCTTGAGTTGTCATAGTTTCTTACCGTATTAGGTAGATAAGAGTTAAGCTCTTACCATATTTGGTAGCCACGAACTAATAAAGCTCTTATCATATTAGGACCATCCTAAAAATTACTCGTGTGAGGAACTGCACATGTGTTACCAGGTCCACCTCAAAGACTCTGAATGGTATGCCTTCAGGGGTGAGCACACACAGTGTGTCATAGCAGCTGCCTACCTACCAGTTATGAAGTCCTGAATGGCTGCAATCAGAGGCTCTCCATTCCTCGGTGTCACCATGTTGCTCTTAACCTGAACAAACAAGGCACAGACACACACATGCATGTAGGCACACACACACATGCATATAGACACACACATGCATGTAGGCACACACACACATGCATGTAGGCACACACTATATACACACATGCATGTAGGCACACACATGCACATACATGTATGCACATACAAACATGCATATAGACACACATATGCATGTAGGCACACACGCACATGCATGTAGGCACACACATGCATGCAGGCATGTATACACACATGCATGTAGGCACACATATACACATGCATGTAGGCACATACACACACATGCATGTAGGCACACACCCAAACATGCATGTAGGCACACACACCCACTGAAACATTTCTGGAACAACATACTTTGCGATTTTAACTCCATCCCCCAGAAACATACCAATACGCTTAAAACGGGTTAATCTTTTTTAAATTTGAAGGAGCTGAAATTTGTAACTTTTGTTGTTATTGCTTTTAGTTCCTTCTGTAGCTTTCTTCAAGAGCTTTCCAGTGATCTACTTTATGGAGGCTAGTAAAAAGATAGCTGTCTTCAAGAGCTTTCCAGTGATCTACTTTATGGAGGCTAGTAAAAAGATAGCTGTCTTCAAGAGCTTTCCAGTGATCTACTTTATGGAGGCTAGTAAAAAGATAGCTGTCTTCAAGAGCTTTCCAGTGATGTACTTTATGGAGGGTAGTAAAAAGATAGCTGTCTTCAAGAGCTTTCCAGTGATCTACTTTATGGAGGCTAGTAAAAAGATAACTGTCTTCAAGAGCTTTCCAGTGATCTACTTTATGGAGGCTAGTAAAAAGATAGCTGTCTTCAAGAGCTTTCCAGTGATCTACTTTATGGAGGCTAGTAAAAAGATAGCTGCCTTCAAGAGCTTTCCAGTGATCTACTTTATGGAGGCTAGTAAAAAGATAGCTGTCTTCAAGAGCTTTCCAGTGATCTACTTTATGGAGGCTAGTAAAAAGATAGCCGTCTTCAAGAGCTTTCCAGTGATCTACTTTATGGAGGCTAGTAAAAAGATAGCTGTCTTCAAGAGCTTTCCAGTGATCTACTTTATGGAGGCTAGTAAAAAGATAGCTTTCTTCAAGAGCTTTCCAGTGATCTACTTTATGGAGGCTAGTAAAAAGATAACTGTCTTCAAGAGCTTTCCAGTGATCTACTTTATGGAGGCTAGTAAAAAGATAGCTGTCTTCAAGAGCTTTCCAGTGATCTACTTTATGGAGGCTAGTAAAAAGATAGCTGTCTTCAAGAGCTTTCCAGTGATCTACTTTATGGAGGCTAGTAAAAAGATAGCTGTCTTCAAGAGCTTTCCAGTGATCTACTTTATGGAGGCTAGTAAAAAGATAGCTGTCTTCAAGAGCTTTCCAGTGATGTACTTTATGGAGGGTAGTAAAAAGATAGCTGTCTTCAAGAGCTTTCCAGTGATCTACTTTATGGAGGCTAGTAAAAAGATAACTGTCTTCAAGAGCTTTCCAGTGATCTACTTTATGGAGGCTAGTAAAAAGATAGCTGTCTTCAAGAGCTTTCCAGTGATCTACTTTATGGAGGCTAGTAAAAAGATAGCTGCCTTCAAGAGCTTTCCAGTGATCTACTTTATGGAGGCTAGTAAAAAGATAGCTGTCTTCAAGAGCTTTCCAGTGATCTACTTTATGGAGGCTAGTAAAAAGATAGCCGTCTTCAAGAGCTTTCCAGTGATCTACTTTATGGAGGCTAGTAAAAAGATAGCTGTCTTCAAGAGCTTTCCAGTGATCTACTTTATGGAGGCTAGTAAAAAGATAACTGTGTTCAAGAGCTTTCCAGTGATCTACTTTATGGAGGCTAGTAAAAAGATAGCTGTCTTCAAGAGCTTTCCAGTGATCTACTTTATGGAGGCTAGATCTACTTTATGGAGGCTAGTAAAAAGATAGCTGTCTTCAAGAGCTTTCCAGTGATCTACTTTATGGAGGCTAGTAAAAAGATAGCTGTCTTCAAGAGCTTTCCAGTGATCTACTTTATGGAGGCTAGTAAAAAGATAGCTGTCTTCAAGAGCTTTCCAGTGATCTACTTTATGGAGGCTAGTAAAAAGATAGCCGTCTTCAAGAGCTTTCCAGTGATCTACTTTATGGAGGCTAGTAAAAAGATAGCTGTCTTCAAGAGCTTTCCAGTGATCTACTTTATGGAGGCTAGTAAGTCTGTAGAGCAAAGATACTACCCTCTTTTCAAAACTGTCCCTGATCACCTTTTAAAATCCTCTGAAATCACAGTGTGCCTGTAAGCACTTCCCATTCACAGGTTTATAAGGGACCACAGAAGCGTCGTGAGCGAGAAGCTTTTATTTGTTTGTTTGTAGCAGTGAGAAGTTATTCAGTGATGTCTGCCACTGATGCTTCTTGTAGCTAAAAACAACAACAATTTTGCCCTCCAACTTCCCTACTGTGTGTGGTATTCTGACTTCCTGCTCATAATGCGCTCATGTTCTGTACACAACCTGTATATGGGAAGTCGCTCGGTGATATTAGAGGATTTTATAGGTGGTCAGGGTACAGTCTTGAAGAGAGCGTATGCATGAATCTTCACTGTACAGACTTACATGTATGTACTAGTAGTCTTCATAAAGTACATCGTTGGAAAGCTCTTGAAGAAAGCTATCCACGGAATGACAAATCAGCAACAAAAAATCTGCAAATTTCAGGGTCTTCCCTCCTCAATAACTCAATAATAATAACAACAACAACAACAACAACAATAGTAACTCACCCCCATCAGAGTCAGAGCCTCTGCCTTTGCCTCTTCTGTCTGTGGGAGGTGCAGGTTCATCTCGTCCCCGTCGAAATCAGCGTTGTACGGTGTGCAGACACACTCGTTGAACCTGAATGTCCTGTGAGGCATGACCCTCGCCTACAGCAAGGCAGAAAGAGAAGACTAGAATTATCACAGTCTATGCTATGGAAGTGAGTGAACTACTTACAGGAGAGTGCAGATGGACTATTTATCTCAGAGATAGCCAGAAATGTTCATGGAAAATCAAATTGAATGCATTGGCAGTTAAGGACCACATCCACTTGACAATTATTATTGATGAAATGTAGTACACACCCTCATTCTCTATACACACCTTCATTCCCTACGGTAACTTTTACTTAGCTCAAGTTCCACTTATACGGCGGTGAGATCAGTTCCGATATCATCATCAGGTTACAAAGGATCTTCCTACACAACTAGCATAGGATGGTACAGCCCTGCAGTGGCCTCCCATACAACTAGCATAGGATGGTACAGCCCTGCAGTGGCCTCCCATACAACAACTAGCATAGGATGGTATAGCCCTGCAGTGGCCTCCCACACAACTATGTAGCATAGGATGGTACAGCCCTGCAGTGGCCTCCCATACAACTAGCATAGGATGGTACAGCCCTGCAGTGGCTTCCCATACAACTAGCATAGGATGGTACAGCCCTGCAGTGGCCCCCCACAACTAGCATAGGATGGTACAGCCCTGCCATACAACTAGCATAGGATGGTACAGCCCTGCAGTGGCCCCCCACACAACTAGCATAGGATGGTACAGCCCTGCAGTGGCCTCCCATACAACTAGCATAGGATGGTACAGCCCTGCAGTGGCCTCCCATACAACTAGCAGAGGATGGTACAGCCCTGCAGTGGCCTCCCATACAACTAGCGTAGGATGGTACAGCCCTGCAGTGGCCTCCCATACAACTAGCTAATTGAAAACTCCTCACATGCACAGTAGCTCTGCTTGTTTTGCCACGAGTCGATATGGCCACACCCACTTTAAGTCACCTCCAATTTTTATTACCAGATGTCGTCCATCAAATGCTTTGTCAACATCTCCACAGTTACCGACTGTGTGTTGGTACACACAAGCTAAAAAACAAAAACAAAACAAAAAACTTGGGGTGATTATACCATTTAAAAAGTACTCGAAATTTGTAACCTTCATAACCTTCCTGTTTCTTTGCAGTTAATTTTGGTACCAGAAGAGAGCTTGTTTCAAGAGTTTTACCAGAAGAGAGCTTGTTTCAAGAGTTTGGTACCAGAAGAGAGCTTGTTTCAAGAGTTAGGTACTAGAAGAGAGCTTGTTTCAAGAGTTTGGTACCAGAAGAGAGCTTGTTTCAAGAGTTTGGTACCAGAAGAGAGCTTGTTTCAAGAGTTTGGTACCAGAAGAGAGCTTGTTTCAAGAGTTTGGTAACAGAAGAGAGCTTGTTTCAAGAGTTTGGTACCAGAATAGAGCTTGTTTCAAGAGTTTGGTACCAGAAGAGAGCTTGTTTCAAGAGTTTGGTACCAGAAGAGAGCTTGTTTCAAGAGTTAGGTACCAGAAGAGAGCTTGTTTCAAGAGTTTGGTACCAGAAGAGAGCTTGTTTCAAGAGTTTGGTACCAGAAGAGAGCTTGTTTCAAGAGTTTGGTACCAGAAGAGAGCTTGTTTCAAGAGTTTGGTACCAGAAGAGAGCTTGTTTCAAGAGTTTGGTAACAGAAGAGAGCTTGTTTCAAGAGTTTGGTACCAGAAGAGGCTTGTTTCAAGAGTTTGGTACCAGAAGAGAGCTTGTTTCAAGAGTTTGGTACCAGAAGAGAGCTTGTTTCAAGAGTTTGGTACCAGAAGAGAGCTTGTTTCAAGAGTTTGGTACCAGAAGAGAGCTTGTTTCAAGAGTTTGGGACCAGAAGAGAGCTTGTTTCAAGAGTTAGGTACTAGAAGAGAGCTTGTTTCAAGAGTTTGGTACCAGAAGAGAGCTTGTTTCAAGAGTTTGGTACCAGAAGAGAGCCTGTTTCAAGAGTTTGGTACCAGAAGAGAGCTTGTTTCAAGAGTTTGGTACCAGAAGAGAGCTTGTTTCAAGAGTTTGGTAACAGAAGAGAGCTTGTTTCAAGAGTTTGGTACCAGAAGAGAGCTTTTTCAAGAGTTTAGTACCAGAAGAGAGCTTGTTTCAAGAGTTTGGTACCAGAAGAGAGCTTGTTTCAAGAGTTTGGTACCAGAAGAGAGCTTGTTTCAAGAGTTTGGTACCAGAAGAGAGCTTGTTTCAAGAGTTTGGTACCAGAAGAGAGCTTGTTTCAAGAGTTAGGTACTAGAAGAGAGCTTGTTTCAAGAGTTAGGTACCAGAAGAGAGCTTGTTTCAAGAGCTTACAAGAGGCTTGCAAGTCTGTACAGTGGAGTGACAAGCATACTCTATACCCAGAGCACCTTTAAACCCACTCATAGGTTGTGTACGGAACCACACGTGAATACTTTGCATCATTCCTTTTTAATACTTGGAGCAGAGGGAACAATTTAGTTTTGCTAACCTGACAGGGATAAAGCAACCCCTCGCATGCCAGTCCAAAAAGGAGCTAGTCTCTCTCGAGCCGAGTAGAAAGGAATTGGTGATGGTCTCTCAGGCACATGCTGACTAACTTTACTCTTCGAAGTATTTTGCCTACAAAACTACATGGACACCGTTCAGAGTGAAAAGGCCCGTTTATTTAAACAATCATTGCGACAGACATGTTGTTGGTATCGTCCAAGAGCCAGTTGTGGTCAGGTCATTGTGAACTATGTGTTGCAACATCACAGGCCATGTGGGAGGAGCTACTTAGGAGACTGGCAAAGTGCTAGAAGCCTGAGCAAGAAGCTAGTGGGGAAAACCCCCAAAATAGGGCCGATTCTAGCTTATGGTATTCTGCTAATTCCTGCCTCAATGTTTTGTGAATTATGTTGCCTTGACGATGAAGCTACTACCCATGTACAAATCCTTTCCACCACCCCCTTTCCTCCTACGCCTGCGATACCAGTGCTTCACGGTGACAAACCCCTTGGAGGCCCGCAGTATGAAGCAGGTTTGTAATGACAACGAGAGATCACTTAACAGCTCTGTGTGCACCAAAACACTGAGAGAGCTAAACAACTAGGAGTCTTCACAGAGTGCCTGTAATGGCCTCCCATTTCACAGGGCATGTAACAGTAAGCACATTATGAGTGGAAGATTGTTTTCTCCCCATGGAATGGAAATGAGAGGCCAATAATTGTACTGAAAAGCAAGAACCAGTGGCAAACACTGATGCATAACTTTCGACTGGTGTAAACAAACAAACAACAACAACAAAACTCCACATTCATAACAGACTTAATCGATGATGTGCACTATTTAGAAACATTCTTCAGTAAGCACCTATAACCAGTTCAGCGCCAGTCCTCTTTCAGGTTGGGCTAGAAGCAGGGCGCTAAACAACCAGAGTTTACGGGACTGGTGATTGTGTGTGTTTGTGTGTGTTTAACCAAATGCCACAAGCATATGGTGCGACATTATTGGGAGGAAAGTGGATATTAAAATGAAGAATTTGTATCACGTGCCCGTTCTTCGTATGCACATGCCCAACAGACCGCTCTATTTAGTTACGAAACTTTACTTCCGGTTGGGGTGAACGAGCAATATTTTGAATGGATGACGACCGTTGCTGTCGCCTCTTTCTGACTTAGGCTACAGTTTCTGGAAATTCTTCTTCGGTGGAAAGTAGCGCAAGCACCAAAGCTTGCCAGGAATCTCTCGGAATTCCTTCGTGCTTGAGCAGGGAGACGCTCCTGCATGGATTTCTTTGCTGTGAGTTTTGTTGTAGACGTATAGTGACGTACATAGCAGCTGCGTAGCTTCTGTTTGCTTACTTTAATGGAGCCGAATCTTATGCCAGCTGCAGCTGGTTGTGTAATGAGTTTGAGAAGTTATTTTAGCTAAAAATATTATTATTACAATAAACCACAAATAAGGTCGGCGGTCAAGAAACACTTTTTATTTTTTTAAATATATATACAGTAAAACTTTACAAACAAATTCTGTTGCAGCTAAGTAACCATAGTCCCTCTTCCCAATGTACTTCTATAGTACAGAATACAGAAACTCTGTTAGCTAGAGTAAATATTTTGGAGCAGAAGTCTGATACAAGAAAGTACTCTTTGACGAATCGAGTATCACTTTTGCCAAGTAATTGGAATGCTCGAGTACATACAATTTATGAAAGAATCCAAAGTTGAAATCGTTATGCCAAGCACACCGTATAAAATATACTACACCGAGTGGGGTTCTTAATATAGCCATGGCATAGGTCCAACACAACATATGTTTGGCACTGTTGTTATGTATGCATAATAAAAACTGTGTCCTAAAAGGTCCCGTATCATGTAAAGGAATAAACACAAATAGTTCATTCTTTGTAGTTATGATATTATTATATTAGAGAGAGAGAGAGAATGTCAAGAAGGTTTTCCGAGGCCTTTGTGTCTGTCAATGCAAAACCCTGCCATGACAAAAACAACAAAGAGATTCCTCCAGTCTATAGAACCATCTTATGATGCAGTTTTACTGTAGCTTGTCTCTACGGCTGTTCCCACCCTTATTGCTGCAGCCTAGATGCTACATGTAGCTACAGTCTGCATAGCACACATGCTGCTGGAAAAGTTATAAGGAGGAGAAAATTCCAGGGAAGGCCACCACATACACAGCCTACGCCAACTTTGAAGTGCGTGTACATGTGTGTGCATGTGTGCGCGTGTGTGGTTTTTTTAATGGTTTGAGGTTTACTATCTCATATCTAATACCCCCACTCCCCCACTCCCCCAAGGAACGTAAGACATCCATCATCTGCACCCTGCTCCTGCATTGCACACACACCCTTCTCCACCCCCACTGCACACACACACCATCCTCTTCCCCTTCTTCCTCCACTCATGCACCATTCTCTTCCCCTCCTCCCACTGCACAACATACAGAAGAGGTTACTTACAAAGTGGGCCATAATGCTGAGCTTGTGGAGAGAAGGTTGTCTGTTGAAGAGAACCACATCATTATCAATGAGGTGTCGTTCCACTATGTCCCCACACTAGATAATAACAACATACAGACAGAGACAGACAGACAGACATCAGAGACAGACAGACATCAGAGACAGACAGACATCAGAGAGACAGACACCACATAGACAGACAGACACCAGAGAGACAGGCAGACAGACATCAGAGACAGACAGACACCAGAGAGAGACACCAGAGAGAGACACCAGAGAGACAGACAGTCACCAGAGAGACAGACACCAGAGAGACAGACAGACAGTCACCAGAGACAGACATCAGAGAGACAGACACCATAGAGACAGACAGACACCACAGAGACAGACAGACAGACAGACAGTCATCAGAGACAGACATCAGAGAGACAGACAGTCACCAGAGAGACAGACATCAGAGAGACAGACATCAGAGAGACAGACAGTCACCAGAGAGACAGACACCAGAGAGACAGGCAGACATACACCAGAGAGAACAGACACCAGAGAGACAGACACCACATAGACAGACAGTCACCAGAGAGACAGACACCAGAGAGACAGACAGACAGTCACCAGAGACAGACATCAGAGAGACAGACACCATAGAGACAGACAGACACCACAGAGACAGACAGACAGTCACCAGAGAGACAGACACCAGAGAGACAGACAGACAGTCACCAGAGACAGACATCAGAGAGACAGACACCATAGAGACAGACAGACACCACAGAGACAGACAGACAGTCACCAGAGAGACAGACACCAGAGAGACAGACAGACAGTCACCAGAGACAGACATCAGAGAGACAGACAGTCACCAGAGAGACAGACATCAGAGAGACAGACAGTCACCAGAGAGACAGACATCAGAGAGACAGACATCAGAGAGACAGACATCAGAGAGACAGACATCAGAGAGACAGACAGTCACCAGAGAGAGACACCAGAGAGACAGACAGTCACCAGAGAGAGAGACAGACAGTCACTAGAGAGACAGACAGTCACCAGAGAGACAGACATCAGAGAGACAGACAGTCACCAGAGACAGACATCAGAGAGACAGACATCAGAGAGACAGACATCAGAGGAGACAGACAGTCACCAGAGAGACAGGCAGACAGACAGACATCACACAGACAGTCATCAGAGAGAGAGAAACATCAGACACCATAATAGAGAGACAGATATCAGAGAGACAGACAGACAGTCACCAGAGACAGACATCAGAGAGACAGACATCAGAGAGACAGACACCATAGAGACAGACAGACACCACAGAGACAGACAGACAGACAGACAGTCACCAGAGACAGACATCAGAGAGACAGACAGTCACCAGAGACAGACATCAGAGAGACAGACAGTCACCAGAGAGACAGACACCATAGAGACAGACAGACACCACAGAGACAGACAGACAGACAGTCACCAGAGACAGACATCAGAGAGACAGACACCATAGAGACAGACAGACACCACAGAGACAGACAGACAGTCACCAGAGAGACAGACACCAGAGAGACAGACAGACAGTCACCAGAGACAGACATCAGAGAGACAGACACCATAGAGACAGACAGACACCACAGAGACAGACAGACAGTCACCAGAGAGACAGACACCAGAGAGACAGACAGACAGTCACCAGAGACAGACATCAGAGAGACAGACAGTCACCAGAGAGACAGACATCAGAGAGACAGACAGTCACCAGAGAGACAGACATCAGAGAGACAGACATCAGAGAGACAGACAGTCACCAGAGAGAGACACCAGAGAGACAGACAGTCACCAGAGAGAGAGACAGACAGTCACTAGAGAGACAGACAGTCACCAGAGAGACAGACATCAGAGAGACAGACAGTCACCAGAGACAGACATCAGAGAGACAGACATCAGAGAGACAGACATCAGAGGAGACAGACAGTCACCAGAGAGACAGGCAGACAGACAGACATCACACAGACAGTCATCAGAGAGAGAGAAACATCAGACACCATAATAGAGAGACAGATATCAGAGAGACAGACAGACAGTCACCAGAGACAGACATCAGAGAGACAGACATCAGAGAGACAGACACCATAGAGACAGACAGACACCACAGAGACAGACAGACAGACAGACAGTCACCAGAGACAGACATCAGAGAGACAGACAGTCACCAGAGACAGACATCAGAGAGACAGACAGTCACCAGAGAGACAGACACCATAGAGACAGACAGACACCACAGAGACAGACAGACAGACAGTCACCAGAGACAGACATCAGAGAGACAGACAGTCACCAGAGACAGACATCAGAGAGACAGACAGTCACCAGAGAGACAGACACCATAGAGACAGACAGACACCACAGAGACAGACAGACAGACAGACAGTCACCAGAGACAGACATCAGAGAGACAGACAGTCACCAGAGACAGACATCAGAGAGACAGACAGTCACCAGAGAGACAGACATCAGAGAGACAGACATCAGAGAGACAGACAGTCACCAGAGAGAGACACCAGAGAGACAGACAGTCACCAGAGAGAGAGACAGACAGTCACTAGAGAGACAGACAGTCACCAGAGAGACAGACATCAGAGAGACAGACAGTCACCAGAGACAGACATCAGAGAGACAGACATCAGAGAGACAGACATCAGAGGAGACAGACAGTCACCAGAGAGACAGGCAGACAGACAGACATCACACAGACAGTCATCAGAGAGAGAGAAACATCAGACACCATAATAGAGAGACAGATATCAGAGAGACAGACAGACAGTCACCAGAGACAGACATCAGAGAGACAGACATCAGAGAGACAGACACCATAGAGACAGACAGACACCACAGAGACAGACAGACAGACAGACAGTCACCAGAGACAGACATCAGAGAGACAGACAGTCACCAGAGACAGACATCAGAGAGACAGACAGTCACCAGAGAGACAGACACCATAGAGACAGACAGACACCACAGAGACAGACAGACAGACAGTCACCAGAGACAGACATCAGAGAGACAGACAGTCACCAGAGACAGACATCAGAGAGACAGACAGTCACCAGAGAGACAGACACCATAGAGACAGACAGACACCACAGAGACAGACAGACAGACAGACAGTCACCAGAGACAGACATCAGAGAGACAGACAGTCACCAGAGACAGACATCAGAGAGACAGACAGTCACCAGAGAGACAGACATCAGAGAGACAGTCATCAGAGAGAGAGAGACATCAGACACCATAATAGAGAGACAGATATCAGACAGACAAGGTATTGTCAAGATTCATTTAACTTGTCCCAGGAGAACTCAATGGGAAGTTACCCCCTCCCCCACTAGAGTAATTATCTACCTTGAGCACACAGTGACATTACATATGCAAGCACAAAAATGGTTCTGTTCAAATCTGAGTGGCTGTCATGAAAAAAATGTGGATTTTTCTTTCAAAAACAAAACAAAACAAAACAAAACAAAAAACTATATATATTAGATCGATGTTAAAAAAAGGAGACTGCACCCATGTTGACCACAACCGGTTAGCCAATCCTTTACCACTTAAAACCTGTAGAAGACCTTATCATCTAAAATCATGTACACAACCTGTTAGATGGACCTTTATCATTTAAAATCATGTTGTTTTAAAAGCAGCACAATATCGGTATAGTATGATTTTAAACGGCAGAGGGTTGTCCAACTGGATTGGTAAATTTGGGTACAGTTTTGTTTCCTATCCTCTAACAGGTCCATCAAACATAATCCTCAACAAACTCCGAGTTGACATAGTAGAGATGGAGGCTTGCTCCATAATCAACAAAAAAGAACAGTAAAAATTTGCTCACTTGGCTAGATGCCCTAGCCTTCATCAGGGTTAATAGATGCTCTAGCCTTCATCAGGGTTAATAGATGCTCTAGCCTTCATCAGGGTTAATTTGTTATTACGTCTATTTTGTTTCAAGCTGTTATTTTGTTTGTCTGTTTTGTTGTTTCTGTATATTGTACTTGAGTGGTGGAGAACTACACAAGAGTGCTACAAAGTGTAACTCAAGAGTTTTATTGTCGTTGGACACTACACATACACTGTATCAGCACAGGCAGACCATGTCTTGTTGCTGTTGTTGACTGTGCCCATGTAGGGTCAGCTACAAGGACTTGGTAACAGTTGCACAGGAGAACTCGTGTCTTGTTGCTATTGTTGACTGTATCCATGTAAGGGCCTCCTCCAAGGACTTGGTAACAGTTGCACAGAGAACTCATGTCTTGTTGCTATTGTTGACTGTATCCATGTAAGGTCAGCTACAGCCTCCTCCAAGGACTTGGTAACAGTTGCACAGGAGAACTCACGTCTCGTTGCTGTTGTTGACTCTGCCCATGTAGGGTCAGCTACAGCCTCCTCCAAGGACTTGGTAACAATCATTGTGAGTTTTAGCTGAGATATGAGCACTGTTTTTTTTTAGGGGGGGGGGGAGAATTTACCCCCTATCATTTTTAAGTAGATATAGGAAGTGCTACTACACTCCTGATGCAGTAACACACTGTACTGTTTGTCAAGTAGTCATGGTTATAAGGTAGGGGGGACGGGGGGGGGAGCCTCAGCACATGTGTGGAAGTTCAAGGCACTGGACAGTGTTAGACAAGTCTCTATATAATGCACTGGTACTTAACCAGCAGCTGCTGCTAGTTTGCAAACTACAGCATGACTATTCATTGCACCATGTCACCATAGAGACAATGCATGCTGGCTCAGCCTCTGAATGTGGTCATGCAGTTTGACACCTTTATCATGTTTCAGAGAAGCTTGTGGTGAGTCATTCAATGGCTGCAGCAGCTGAGGTCAAGCAGTAACCAAAGTGAGGCAGCAGCTGAGGAAAGATTTGAGGCAGCAGATTACCTGGCCTTTACTGCCACTTCTGGAAGGCCAGACACAATATGTCCCTCCCCCCCCCCCCCCACACACACACTAGAATTGTGACACTTTTGAAGAAAAAAATCCATCCTCGTGCATCTGCAATGTGAAACACGCATGCATGCATTATCTTAGATTGTGAAACAGCTTAAGCTTTGTTGCAGACTCAGTAATGTGCAGCTTCCATTTGCTCACCTCAAATGGAGCCGACCTTTATACCAAAACTGCAGCAGCTATTGTACTTTGCACTTCTCCTTGAAAGGAAAAAGCTAATAAATATTGCGGTCATAAAATACCATATTAGTCATATCAGTCGGTAAAGGGATAAAAAATCCGCATGATTGCACTTTGACAAATATCCAAGTGGATGCATGATCATCATAATAAAATATGCACCGAGTATGCCCTTAATACAAGTGCGGGAAAATGAAGAGACGAGGAGTGGAATGAAGGACCAAGTGCCCCATCACTCGATCATCATAACGGACCTTCTCAATAATGAATTAAACTTGACACTCCAGGTTTCAACTAGATGCCCGAGCCTTCATCAGGAATAATGATCATATATCTTACCGTGTCAACTGATAACTTTTTGTTGACTTTCTTATACACTAATTGCTCAGGGACTTACTCTCAACTCTTTAGCGTGCTTTTTACGATCACCATACTTGAGAAACCTAGAAGTACATAGATGTGTATATGTATTCATATAATATATATATATATACATATTTATTCATATATTCATATTTATATATATATGAATATATATAGAGAGAAACAAGACAACAAATTATTTATTGGTCAAAAAAAGAAAGGTAATGTAGAAAATATATATTACAGGACCCTTTACCTATTAATATAAGAAGCATTAAAGGGGCTATGATGTTTGTTGTCATTTGGTAAACTTCTAGTTGCCTTTCTTTCGATCTATAAATATATAAATAAAAATTCTCGTTTATATTTCTATAGTCTCACAAGAAATTACTCGGTGTAACACCAGAACTAATCATGTTATTATTCACCATGTTTATTACTACAGTACAGAAGTGCAATAGCTCCCTGACCCTAGCCATGCCCCATTCCTAACCATACCCTGGTCCCATCCCTAACCCTAGCCCTGGTCCCATTCCTAACCCTAGTCCTGGTCTCATCTCTAACCCTAGTCCTGGTCTCATCTCTAACCCTAGTCCTGGTCTCATCCCTAACCCTAGTCCTGGTCTCATCCCTAACCCTGGCCCTGGTCCCATCCCTAACCTTAGTCCTGGACCAAGCCTTCGCTGTAGGTCTGGACCCAGCCTACCATGTCCCTTATCCCGGATTAACCCTTCTCTAGCATCCTAGGAAAGCAATGACCCAGAGCAGTCTCTGGCAGTTGTGAAAATGAATGCTTACATCTTAGGGACTATTGTGTTGTCTTACATTTAGTTCTGGCCTGCTGCTGGCCTAGCTGAAAGATCAACTATGAATGCCATAATCCATTAATTAATTATCATATCCACATCCTCTCTGTCCACCTGTGTGTGTGTATGTGTGTGGTGTGCTGTTGATCAAGGTAAATATAACTTTGCTAGAGGACCTTTCAATTTGTGGTTGTGATCTCAGATCTTACAGCTGTTGACTAATGGTCCTTACAAATGTCCTTATATAGTCTATAAACCCAGCTCTCTCTTGGGGAGGCCCTGAGATTAAATGCCTAATCAGTGTTGATTAGCACCACAAGCTCTGGCTTCCCATAATGACAAAGGTTGTCATGGTAAAGCACTCCCTTCTCTCTTCAGACTAGTCACCTGGCATTGTCTGCCATACAGTGGCACTGTCAGGACAAGCCAGTGATGATCCAGGACATGAACAAGCGTATTCGCAGAGTGTAGGTTGCAGTAGCAGCTCTCTCCATTTCAGAATGTGACTTCAGAATGTGACTTCAGAATGTGACTTCAGAATGTGTGGAATAAAGTCTCAGCATCTAAAATGAATAACTGGGCGGGGTCAGAAGTCTAGCATGTGCTCTCATACTGCAACTAGCTGCACTCTGGACTAGGGGTTAGGAATGGGACCAGGACCAGGGAGGGATGGGACCAGGGCCAGCACAGGGGTTAGGCTGGGACCAGGACCAGGGTTAGGAATGGGACCAGGGTTAGGAATGGGACCAGGGCCAGCACAGGGGTTAGGAATAGGACCAGTACTAGGGTTAGGGATGGACCAGCACTAGGTTAGGAATAGAACCAGGACTAGCACAGGGGTTAGGATGGGACCAGGACTAGGGTTAGGATGGGACCAGGGCCAGGGTTAGGGATGGGACCAGGATCAGCACTAGGGTTAGGGCTAGGACCAGGGCTAGTGTTAGGGATGGGACCAGGATCAGCACTAGGTTAGGGCTAGTGTTAGGGATGGGACCAGGATCAGCACTAGGTTAGGGCTAGGACCAGGGCTAGGGTTAGGGATGGGACCAGGACTAGGGTTAGGATGGGACCAGGACTAGGGCCAGAGCTAGGGTTAGGGATGGACCAGCACTAGGGTTAGGGATAGGACCAGGGCCAGGGCTAGTGTTAGGAATAGGGCCAGGGCCAGGGCCAGGGCTAGGGTTAGGGATGGGACCAGGACCAGGGCTAGGGTTAGGATGGGACCAGGGCCAGGGTTATGGTTCTTGTTCCTAGTCCTAGCCCCATCCCTAGCCCTGACTCTATCCCTAACCTTAACTAGGTTTAGGGCTGGAACAAAATCTTAGGCTTGGTCCAGGACCAGAGTTAAGGTTAGGATAGGGGTCAGAGGTCAGAGTTAGGGTTAGGGCTGGAGCAAGAACTAGGGCAAGGGCTGGGGTCAGAGTTTGGATTAAGGCTTGGGCCCGGGTCAGCACTACACTTGCCAGGACAGTGCCCAGCATTCCAGGACAGTCCCAGCATTCCTGGACAGTGCCCAGCATTCCAGGACAGTGCCCAGCATTCCAGGACAAGACTGGCACTTGGAACATCAAAAGAATGCAAGTGTACATGATTATTTCCTTTTTGACTAATATATTCTTGGTCCATGGAAGCATTAAAAAAAAAGTATGTCTTCATGGGCCACCATTTTGACTCCAGGTCAGTCCCACACAGATACATGCATATAGAACATGACAATGCTGCCGACATCAGCCACCCGTTGATCACACATACTTTTTGAAGTCCTGTCCTTGTTTCTGAATGAAGTTTGCCCCCGGGTGCTTGTCTGGGCCGTTGATGACCAGCTCCCTCAGAAAGTCAATGTTGGACGTAGTGACCCTTTCAGGGTAGGAGAGGATCTGGGCCACCAGTTGAGGCACTGCCACCTACACACACATGTGCAGACATGTAGTGGGCAAGAGATGTGCAGAGAGAAAGAGGGAGGAAGAGGAGGGAGAGAGCAAGAGAGAGAGGGGGAGAAAGAAGGAAGGAGAGAGTGAGGGGGAAAGAAAGAAGAAAGAGAGAGAAGAGAGAGGGGAAGGAGAGAGAAAGAGATTAGCTGTAGCTCTCCATGTTAACTTGACCCAAGGATTTCATGAACTGATATAACCCCATGATAAAAATTCTGAGCATTGCCTAACCCTTTCATCCCCTCCCCTCTTCTACCCTTAACCCTTTCATCCCTTCACCCCTCTCCTTAACCCTAAACAGCATCTCCTTTCTCTTCCCACCCACTTCATTCCATATCCCACTACCACTAGCTGCAACTAAATGCAGAGGGAGACTTTTAAAATTCAAACAAAAATCATCTTCAAGAGAACCACAACCTCTCCATGGCGATGCATGCGCCATGAGAGAGAGAGAGCTCTCGGGTGCCCCACAACTACTAAATATTGGAGTGAGGTGGCCAAGTATCGGAGGAGTGCTACAGTCATATTGGATATTGGCAGGTTTCTCTGAAGAACCACCAAAATGGTACTTAGGCGGGGTCCTATGAAATTGAAGTCCAGGAGGCCACACCCACTAAGTGACCTGTACAATGTTCACACTTGACCACCAGCTAGCCCGTGCTAAAAACACTGAAACAGAGGGCATGCCACACATAATAACCTCTTACCAACTCACTTTTTCAACATGGACACCCCCTCAACTGTTTTATATTCCATACATGTAGAGGTCTGATGCATTGACATTAAGCATGTTGTCCCCACCAACCAAGTACACCTCAACCTTGGTGTGTTCGTGGGGGTACTCGGAACAAAATGGTCTAAGTTTGCCAGATAGTTTCTCAGGTAAAGGCTGGCCTATATATGCAAGACTACATTCAATGATGCCAGGAGATGGGCATACAGAAATAGTGGACGCCACAAATATTTCTGTAACCTTTCATGTTTACAATGCTTAGTATTCAGTACAGAGGGGAATCACTGCAGCTACTGCCATGGCAGGATTCTGAGGTTTGACTTGTGATCTCAAGTGGCATAATTGTCTGTCCTCTTTATACAATTTTTCACCTTACCAAATACTCTGTGTGCAAAGTTTTACTAGCATAGGAATAAAATAAAAGGAGGCAGTTTTGAGTTTGCATCTGCAAAGAATTGTCAGAGGTGCTCGACATCATGGACACTCGGAGAGAACCTTCGGAATGCGATACACGCAAGCATTTGCTCAGTGCACTCACTTCATGATGCATTGTTAACTGTCTAGGCTAGGGCTAGGGGCTGGGGCTAGGGCGCACTCATGACACATGCAACAGCTTCTGTGGCTTGAAAACTCGCACAAAATCCTTTTGGAAATATTGTATTTAGCATTCCACTATGTGACTGGGCTAGGCTTGGGGTGTTGGGATGTTTAGCTACAGTAGCAATGATAGAATTAAACTTAGCTCTGACAGCCATTTATAATATGTAGCCAGCTCTCTCTCCTCTTCTGATTACACAGCCAGTTCTCTCTCCTCTACTGCAGCCAGTTCTCTCTCATCTACTGACTACTCAGTCAGTTCTCTCCTCTACTGACTACACAGCCAGTTCTCTCTCCTCTACTGACTACACAGCCAGTTCTCTCTCCTCTACTGACTACACAGCCAGTTCTCTCTCCTCTACAGCCTACTCAGCCAGTTTTCTCCCTCTAGATTGTGTGTCTCTGTAACTGTTTCGACTATTTTAATGGACACACCAATCGAGGGTATGCTTTTTAGCATCCAATACCCGCCCCCCGCCCCCGGGGTAGGAGTGTGTGTGCACAACATAGAGATCACCTGATCTTAATCTTGTGAATATATCTGTCGTGTGACTATTTGTTGTCTGCTTGAGTTTCCTCTTCGCTCCAGGACAGTTTCGTCCATCGTGAGGTGGTCCCCACCAGTTTCTCCTGTTATGTCGTGTGATTTGGTCGTCTCACCGATCGGTGATAGCTACTTCTCTTTTGAGCTGTCTACCAATAGAAAAGCCACAAGAATCCTCCTCACAGAAGAAATCCTCAGACGGATGTTCTTCAGCCAGTGTGCTCACAGATTCATTATCTCGAGACATGTAGGAGTCTATGATGCAATTATTTAGATATTAAGGTGGGACTAATCCATTGATCCCCCAAAAAACATTTTTTTAAAGATATTTATTCATTCTATAGTATAGTTCATGTAGTATTTCTATTTCAAGTTTCAGAGCATTTGAAGGCTTCACTGCAAAGTTATACACACTTTTGTCCATGCTATTGACTACATAAATTCGAAGTTACGAACCTGAAAGGAAGATAGAGAACATAATAATGTACTTTTTTCAAGAGCCGTTATCTCAAAATGAGTTATTTCAAGTTTGTGTGCACATAACTGGGCCATGCTTTGTCCTATATCAACTTTTAATATATCATTTGAAAGCTCTTTTCATACTCTTTCATTTGAATGGAAAGAATCCACTAAAAAAAATCTATGGGGGAGATATTAGCCCTGGAATGTTGCTAATCATGAGCAAAACACTGACCTTTCTTAAAAATCCATTTTACAAGTTATGATGTTTTCATCCATTCAAAATGCATGGCTGTGGGTTCTCTAAGTGCTGTCAAAATTGTAAGTGGTTATGTCACACAGGTGTTGAGTAAAGTGCAATAATGTGAAATCACCTTGGTGTCCACAACTGTCCACAACTCTGACCAGGATGGTGTTAGGTCAAAACTAAATATACCATTGGAAAGCTCTCTGAATGAGCAGCATTTTGGTACTAATTTCAACATCATAGTATATAGAACAAAAAAGTTATGAATGAATTAAAAAAAAGTCCCAGAAATGGATTAGTCCCGCCTCAAGTGGTGCACAGACTAATTGAGGACACAGCCGATCTGATTATATTCAGATGTTCACTTCCCATATGCAAAAAAAAAGAGGCACGAAGAAGAAGCGGGCAAAGGTCCTTAGGCTCTCCATACACTGCCTTGCATTCATTATACACACACACACACAATATCTGCACCCCCCACATTGGTTTGCCCCCCTATTTAAAAATGGCAGATGCCAGAAACTATTAAAACACACACACACACAAAACACACCCCTCCCCCCCCCCCCCCCCCACCCCACACACGGATATGGCTAGAAATCACTCTGGCAGCTTCTTAAACAATGGTTTCCTCCAATTTTGGTTCCTCCAGTGTGCCTTGAACCTTTGTGAAGGTAGCAAATATGATGAAGCTCCAACAACAATACCAACAACAACAATGTACACCACCCCTCCCCCATACACACACACACACACACACACACAACTTGCATACAAGAGATCATTTGTTATATTACTACCTGATGACTGCAATGTGTTGCAGAGACTAAAGTGTTTCTCGGTCTCAAAAATTGGTGCCACACAACAAACATGTGTGCATACATGTGCAATACGAGCCTAGCAGCTGCTGGGCTGAATCAGCGTCATTTCACCGCTTTAGAAAGATCGCCAAATGAATCATCGACAGAGCTAGCTGGCATGGTGTACTAGTAGCAGCTGGGATCTTCTGCAGCTGCACGTAGAAAGATGTAAGCAGCGATGTCTAGAAAGAAAAATTTGTTCTAAGAAAAGTGTGAAAACAACAAAAGAGCAACAACATTACAGTCTGACCAATCAGATACATGTATTATATGCTATTCCTCCTGGTAGTATCTATGGATACCAGTCAATAAATAGCAACAAGATGTGGCACATGCTGGTTCCAACTTGTGGATTTTAAATGGTAAAGGGTCATTGGTTATACACAGTACACTCCTTTTCTTGTTGCCTTTAATAATAACATTTTTGCTTTTTGTTCTCTCTCTCAGTGTGTGTGTCCACTTGCTGTGTAGCCAGAAAAAATAATGGAATCCATCTGTGTTGCTGGAAGTCTTTATGGAATTTCATAAGTTCAACATCAATTAGCACTCCCAATCCAGTACGTCAGATCCGTCTAGTTAGCTCAATTAGGCTCTTGTGTTTTATGCTGAACTTGCAAGAGCCAAACAGCTGCAGCTGATGCAGTAACTTCTTCGTCGGGACGAGTTATCAAGGCTCTTACCACTAAGCCATGGGAACCGAGATGGTAGGTGAGCTAATACCGCGCAGCGAGGGTGCAGGAGTTCAAACTCTTGCTTATACAAGCAAGACAGAAGAGAACAGTCGGGAGTGGAGAGAAGTGCTAATGATGGAAGCAGAGTGAATACAGGTCGGAGCAGAAAGATCCGTATAGACTTCTGGTATTTGTGAATGCTCAGTTTTCTGTGAGGCTTTGAAGTTAGAGAGAGTAGGTATAGACATGCATGTATCACACCATGTGGTAGGCATAGCAAAGTCAGGTATAGACATGCATGTATCACACCATGTGGTAGGCATAGCAAAGTCAGGTATAGACATGCATGTATCACACCATGTGGTAGGCATAGCAAAGTCAGGTATAGACAGACATGCATGTATCACACCATGTGGTAGGCATGGCAAAGTCAGGTATAGACATGCATGTATCACACCATGTGGTAGGCATAGCAAAGTCAGGTATAGACAGACATGCATGTGTCACACCATGTGGTAGGCATAGCAAAGTCAGGTATAGACATGCATGTATCACACCATGTGGTAGGCATGGAAAAGTCAGGTATAGACATGCATGTGTCATACCATGTACATAGTAGGCATGGCAAAGTCAGGTATAGACATGCATGTATCACACCATGTGGTAGGCATGGCAAAGTCAGGTAGAGACATGCATTTGTCACCATGTGGTAGGCATAGGTATAGACAGACATGCATGTATCACACCATGTGGTAGGCATGGCAAAGTCAGGTATAGACATGCATGTGTCACCATGTGGTAGGCATGGCAAAGTCAGGTATAGACATGCATGTGTCACCATGTGGTAGGCATGGCAGAGTCAGGTATAGACAGACATGCATGTGTCACACCATGTGGTAGGCATGGCAAAGTCAGGTATAGACATGCATGTGTCACACCATGTCGTAGGCATGGCAAAGTCAGGTATAGATATGCTGTCACACCATGTGGTAGGCATGGCAAAGTCAGATATAGACAGACATGCATGTGTCACACCATGTGGTAGGCATGGCAAAGTCAGGTATAGACAGACATGCATGTGTCACACCATGTAGTAGGCACAGGTATAGACATGCATGTGTCACACCATGTGGTAGGCAAGGCAAAGTCAGGTATAGACATGCATGTGTCACACCATGTGGTAGGCATGGCAAAGTCAGGTATAGACATGCATGTGTCACACCATGTGGTAGGCATGGCACAGTCTCATCATTTCTTTTTAAATTAGAGGGGCAGGCAAGTCCAGCCAGCTCATTGCACCACATCTGTCCTACTCTGCTGAGTCAGTGATGGAGCTTAGGGGAGTGATGACTAATTGATTGATCCACCTGAGTGATTACTTATTAGTATTTGTAGGATTAGGCAATTACAGGAAGTTGGTTTCCTTATGCTGTTTGTGGCCCACCTGCAGCAGCTGGCGGGCCTGCCACGCCCACCAGATAAAGATCACTCATTAGACATAATTTGAAAGGGAATGTGGTTGTGGCCAGATAAAGATGTGATTGATGCTCTGCCTTCCCCCAGGAAGCCACCTGTAGGCTGGTAAATGTTGTAAGAGATTAAACAGTGCATAAGATTACAGTAGTTGAGAGGCCTCTCCCAAGACCTGGAATTAGAAACATCAATGCACTTAACATATGGCAGGGGACCACCTCCACCACCCAAAGATCTGGCTATATAGCAGCTTTCACGAGTCATTCACCTCACGTGACACTGACCCAATTCCAAACAACAATCTTAGTATTCTGCACAGTACACATCCACTGCTTGCAGCTGCTGGCCATCGATGTTGAGTTGTGTTACAGTTTGCTCATTTAGCTCAAAATTGTGCTTGAATCTACCAGGAAAAGCAAAAATGGAAGTGTTTTAAAGAAGATAGAAAGTGGCAAGTCATGATCATTATGCACTAATGCCAAAACCAAGTCATGTACACACACATGCATTATTCATGCACACTGTGGATTAATATTAATTATCCCCTCTCGTTGCTCCACCCACCTACCCACCTCTAATAACAGGCCACCTCCATTGAGAGGCTGGTTTAGTGTCTACTTCAAGGTGTGGTCTCTCAAAAAGACTGTTTCTGCAGCAGCAGTGATAGCAATAGTAGGGTCACAACATAGTAAGGTGGACTATATATGGGATATCAACACGGTAAGGGGTGGTAGTAGTAATAAGATAAATGATGAGCTATGAGCTAGCAGGTGGACTATGGGAGACTATGGGATAGCAACAAGGTAAAGGGTGGTCCATGGGCTAGCACAAGGTGAAGGTGGACTATGGGATAGCAACAAGGTAAAGGGTGGTCTATGGGCCAGCACAAGGTATGGGCCAGCACAAGGTGAAGGTGGATTATGGGCTAGCAACAAGGTAAAGGGTGGTCTATGGGCTAGCACAAGGTGAAGGTGGACTATGGGATAGCAACAAGGTAAAGTGTGGTCAATGGGCTAGCACAAGGTGAAGGTGGACTATGGGATAGCAACAAGGTAAAGGGTGGTCTATGGGCTAGCACAAGGTGAAGGTGGACTATGGGATAGCAACAAGGTAAAGGGTGGTCTATGGGCTAGCACAAGGTGAAAGTGGACTATGGGATAGCAACAAGGTAAAGGGTGGTCTATGGGCTAGCACAAGGTGAAAGTGGACTATGGGGTAGCAACAAGCCACGGTGGGGCATGGGATATCAATAGGGCGAGGTGAACTACGGGAGAGAAAAAGGGTAAGGAATGAATCATGGCATAGAAAGTGGACTAGTGGCATTACAATAGGTAAAGTATAGTATCAGTAAGGTAAAGGGTGGACTATGGCATAGGAATAAGGTAAGGGTTAGATTATGGGTTGCAGGAAGGTAAGGCATGAACAATGGGTAGCAACAAGGTGAGATGGACTATGGGATAGGAACTCGGTGGAATATTACTTGTTGGCATCACTAATGAACTTTTGTTCGCATTGAGAGCATTGGAAGAGCATTCAAGCAAGACATTGAGAAACACATAACAAAACCAACATCCTCACTGCAGCTGCACAATGGTTATCTGAACACTAACCCAACACTGAAGACTCAGTGTCCAATACAATAGGGACAATAGGTGGGCACATATTCAACAAGGGAGGGGTTCCAATATCCAATACATGTAATAGGGGATTTGGGGGGTTCCAATTCCAATAAGATAATAAGGGAGGGGGGAGTCATTTTCCAGTGATCACAGAGAATTAATATTATGAAGGGGAATGTGAGGCTCGAGTAGTTGTAAGAAGCAAAATTAAATTATAAACCAGCGGCCCCCACAAGTCTCGACCAATAGCAGCTGCCATAGCTGCGGTTATGGTTTGTAGCTTCACAGCACTGAGCAGAGCTTCTGACTTGCCCATTAGCAGTTATAGATCAAGGGAATAACAAATCAGGAATCACTGTAGGGATAACTAATCAGGAATCACTGTAGGGATAACTAATCAGGAATCACCACTGTAGGGATAACTAATCAGGAATCACTCTAGGGATAACTAATCAGGAATCACTGTAGGGATAACTAATCAGGAATCACTGTAGGGATAACTAATCAGGAATCACTGTAGGGATAACTAATCAGGAATCACTGTAGGGATAACTAATCAGGAATCACTGTAGGGATAACTAATCAGGAATCACTGTAGGGATAACTAATTAATCAGGAATCACTGTAGGGATAACTAATCAAGAATCACTGTAGGGATAACTAATCAGGAATCACTGTAGGGATAGCTAATCAGGAATCACTGTAGGGATAGCTAATCAGGAATCACTGTAGGGATAACTAATCAGGAATCACTGTAGGGATAACTAATCAGGAATCACTGTAGGGATAACTAATCAGGAATCACTGTAGGGATAGCTAATCAGGAATCACTGTAGGGATAGCTCATCAGGAATCACTGTAGGGATAACTAATCAGGAATCACTGTAGGGATAACTAATCAGGAATTACTGTAGGGATAACTAATCAGGAATCACTGTAGGGATAGCTAATCAGGAATCACTGTAGGGATAACTAATCAGGAATCACTGTAGGGATAACTAATCAGGAATCACTGTAGGGATAACTAATCAGGAATCACTGTAGGGATAATCAGGAATCACTGTAGGGATAACTAATCAGGAATCACTGTAGGGATAGCTAATCAGGAATCACTGTAGGGATAACTAATCAGGAATCACTGTAGGGATAGCTAATCAGGAATCACTGTAGGGGTAACTAATCAGGAATCACTGTAGGGATAACTAATCAGGAATCACTGTAGGGATAACTAATCAGGAATCACTGTAGGGATAGCTAATCAGGAATCACTGTAGGGATAACTAATCAGGAATCACTGTAGAGTTATGTATTTGCTTCCAGGCTGGCAATTGCATTTTACCATACCAGACTATCTATTGAAGGAATCATCCCTCAATACAATTCTCAGCATTCAAAGCATCCGTATGCATGTGGAAGAGATGGCAGATTCAGCTCCTCCAAGAGCCAAGATAAGTGCGCCTGTTAGCCGTGTATCAGCAGAGGAGCATGCCAAGCAGTTCAAGGGAAGGACACCTTTTTCATGCTTCCTTTTAGGAAGATAATTTTGAAATGGGGAAATTTTCCTTTGAGCTTTAAATGATGAAATGGAACGAGGTAAAATCTGAAACAGAAAATGATCCCCTCTACAATAGGGAAGTCTGGGTTCCAATATCCAATACAACAGACAGGGGGGGGGGGGCTGGGATCCAACATCCACACTAACCCAACACATGGGGAGGTCCAATATTCAATTCCAATGGTAAGGAGGGAGGGGGAAGGAGGAGGGGCAGAGATATGTTTTGATTTGTACCAAGTGAGGCAAGAGAGTTTGGAAATAAAACCCTTTGCAAAGAAACTATGACATACAAGGCACGAGACCCCACCTCTGGCATGAGACCCCGCCTCTACACGCACCTGGTCAATCTGAAGGTTAGGGTCAGGAGAGATGACAGTTCTGCTGGAGAAGTCCACTCTTTTGCCTGACAAGTTACCTCGAAAGCGACCAGTCTTTCCCTTTAGACGCTGCACAAAGCCTCGGGTAGCCTTCTTGGGCTTTAACGAGAAAGAAGTTCACAGATACAAGTGTAAATAGGGAGGAAGATCGCACATGGAGAGTAGAGAGAGCCATGGTCATGATTGTTTGGCTTCACTTACTGCCATGGATGGTGGTATGCCAGACATCTCACTGTTGATGTAGAGAGCACACTGCAGCTGCAGAAAGTCCCAACTTTCCTATAAGTACATGAACCATACTTCCACGTTAAGTGAGCGAGCAAGGTGAGCAATAACAAGAACATTTACCAAATATACTTTGTAACAAAGCAGAAAGCAGTATTGAATACAGAGGCACGGCATTGAATACAGAGGCACGGCATTGAATACAGAGGTACGGCATTGAATACAGAGGCACGGCATTGAATACAGAGGTACGGCATTGAATACAGAGGCACGGCATTGAATACAGAGGCACGGCATTGAATACAGAGGCATGGCATTGAATACAGAGGCACGGCATTGAATACAGAGGCACGGCATTGAATACAGAGGCACGGCATTGAATACAGAGGCACGGCATTGAATACAGAGGCACGGCATTGAATACAGAGGCGCGGCACTGAATACAGAGGCGCGGCATTGAATACAGAGGCACGGCATTGAATACAGAGGCACGGCATTGAATACAGAGGTACGGCATTGAATACAGAGGCACGGCATTGAATACAGAGGCACGGCACTGAATACAGAGGCACGGCACTGAATACAGAGGCACGGCACTGAATACAGAGGCACGGCACTGAATACAGAGGCACGGCACTGAATACAGAGGCACGGCACTGAATACAGAGGCACGGCACTGAATACAGAGGCACGGCATTGAATACAGAGGCACGGCATTGAATACAGAGGCACGGCATTGAATACAGAGGCACGGCACTGAATACAGAGGTCACGGCATTGAATACAGAGGTACGGCATTGAATACAGAGGCACGGCATCGAATACAGAGGCACGGCATTGAATACAGAGGCACGGCATTGAATACAGAGGCACGGCATTGAATACAGAGGCACGGCATTGAATACAGAGGCACGGCATTGAATACAGAGGCACGGCATTGAATACAGAGGCACGGCATTGAATACAGAGGCACGGCATTGAATACAGAGGCACGGCATTGAATACAGAGGCACGGCATTGAATACAGAGGCACGGCATTGAATACAGAGGCACGGCATTGAATACAGAGGCACGGCATTGAACACAGAGGCACGGCATTGAATACAGAGGCACGGCATTGAACACAGAGGCACGGCATTGAATACAGAGGCACGGCATTGAATACAGAGGCACGGCATCGAATACAGAGGCACGGCATTGAATACAGAGGCACGGCATTGAATACAGAGGCACGGCATTGAATACAGAGGCACGGCATTGAATACAGAGGCACGGCATTGAATACAGAGGCACGGCATTGAATACAGAGGCACGGCATTGAATACAGAGGCAGTTACACACACAGCAGAAGTAACTGCAAATCAGTAATATATATATAATATTGTATATATATATTGTATATAGATATATGTATAAATATCTATATATATATACAAATATGTATATATATATATTATGTATATCTATATATGTATGCGTATAAATGTTATCGTAAAAATCTGGTTGTTAAAGGAGCTGTGGCACTGATCTAGTATACTACAGGAAGTGTCTAGTATACCACAGGAAGTTCTGTAATGTGATTCATAGAGTGTAAGAATCCCATAAACCCTACACCCAATTAGCATAAGGACAGAGCTTGTATTTCTTTTGAGCCAGGCCACCAAGAGCATGCGGATGAGAATGGAGGTGGAAGCTTTCATCAAGCAGCTGCTGCTACAACCAAATTTTTTTTACAAACCTTGGGAGGAGCCAAGCAGGAGAATCCTGCAATCACCAACACATGGTTAATCAGCCTAATGACTGTAAAGCTCGTCCATATACTTATTATTAGTCGAATCTTGAATCTTGAAAAATAAGTTGCCTAAATCAGGTGACTTCTCCTATCTGACCTTGCCAATTGTATCCTATCAGAATGCAAGCATAAGAACCAGTATTTATGACGACCCTTTACCATGTAAAGGGGCCTGTTGACCCTTTACCACATCGAGTTATATATTTATAGACCCTGAACCATGTCGTTTTACCTACTGTGCATTATGTGCATTATGTGGTATGTTAGAAGGGGTACTGGGAACACAAGCAACAATGCACCATCATACCATTATCATCTGGACTTTGGCCCCGAGAGACCGATGTCTCTGTATCACGTCATTCAAGAAGATGATCTCGGTCAATTTCATGGTCACATCATCCTCAGTACTACAGAGAACATGCACCACAACAAGTCACAGATAGTGCATGTCTAAGTGAAGAGTAGCTAACCTCTCACACACTCCTCACATTTCATAACATCGGAACATGTCCCTCTATCATATTATTGGTCTGTTATATATACGAACATTTGTGGGACGAAGATTAAAATAATGTGGGGCATGTGTGCACCTCTAAAGTCTCATGACAAAGTACCAGGAAGAGTCAAGGGTGCCTCGTTCATCGCTTGTGGGCTCTCTCAGCTAATGTGTCGGTGACAAGCCAACCTACTGTACACATGATAAGTTGTTGTTGGTGTTTTAAACAAACAAACAAACACTTGGAATATATTTTTTATTTCTCTAGCTCCATTAGCATTTATAGATATGAGAGGAATGAGAGGAGAGATATGAGAGGAATGAGAGGAGAGATATGAGAGGAATGAGAGGAGAGATAAGAGAGGAATGAGAGGAGAGATAAGAGAGGAATGAGAAGAGAGATATGAGAGGAGAGGAGAGATAAGAGAGGAATGAGAGGAGAGATAAGAGAGGAATGAGATAGGCCAAGGGTCGCAGCCATCATTTCAGCTTTTAGCTATAGTTAGTACCTCTATTCTCTGAGCCCTAACGAGGCAGGCAATGAATCTGTCTCCGATCCTTCCATGAATCATTTGCTGTCTTCAGCTAGAGCCAGAGCCAGCCATGAAGCTTCTCACTTTCGGGGCCCCCCTTGTTGTTTGCTGAAACGCTGCCGATGACACAAACCTTGCTGTTCATAGCAATTGTGGTGCCAAAGCTCGAGTGAGATCTCACCGTGCAAGCTCTACGCTGCTCCTTGATAGTTGGCAACAAGGTGCTTTGTTGTGCCGATCCATGCATATCTACTCATAACAAGAATGTGGGACTTGCATGCCGGACATAGCCATTGTCAGTCCTAGATGGTCAAAGCTCTGCCACAGAAGCGTAAATCTTCTGTTCTGCTCTCTGGATACTCTTGACCAATTTCTGCAAGATATTAAGTTGTTGTTTTTTAGACTCATCTCGCTGATCGCTGGATATAAAACTTGAGCACATATTCAACGTAGAATATTTATGAGTTGCTCAGAGGGTGTGGTCCAGCAGATGGCCGCAAGAGGGGCAGGGCTAGAGATATTCCTCTACTTGCACCCAACAACTGGAGGCAAAGCCTCCGGGGATCATGTGTGCTATCATTTTCCTGCCCAATCCTGCCAGCATTGCATGCCAGGCATGTCTGGAGTGTTGATATTCATACAGCCAGAAAAAGAAATAGAACTTACACTCTCTGCTGAAGGAATTTATTTGTGCTGTGTATGTTCCTCCATCAGGACCATTGCCCTCCGCTGCCTGTCCTTCAGTCCACTGTAAGGCATACAGCTGATCACACCTCCCCCCCCCCCTCCCTTTGAGGCTTGCAATTGATGCTTCAGATTCTCAAACGAGATGGTTCATGACAAAACATCACTGCATGAGTTGACCTGTGGGTGTCCAGGGACTCCCACAGCCAAACATGACTCCATGAGTTGACCTGTGGGTGTGCAGGGACTCCCACAGCCAAATATCACTCCATGAGTTATCCTGTGGGTGTGCAGGGACTCCCACAGCCAAATATCACTGCATGAGTTGACCTGTGGGTGTGCAGGGACTCCCACAGCCAAATATCACTCCATGAGTTGACCTGGGACTCCCACAGCGAAACATTACTCCATGAGTTGACCTGTGGGTGTACAGGGACTCCCACAGCCAAACATCACTGCATGAGTTGACTCCCACAGCCAAACATGACTCCATGAGTTGACCTGTGGGAGTACAGGGACTCCCACAGCCAAACATCACCGTTGACCTGTGGGTGTGCAAGGACTCCCACAGCCAAACATCACTGCATGAGTTGACATGTGGGTGTGCAGGGACTCCCACAGCCAAACATGACTCCATGAGTTGACTTACGGGTGTGCAGGGACTCCCACAGCCAAACATGGCTCCATGAGTTGACCTGTGGGTGTGCAGGGACTCCCACAGTCAAACATGACTCCATGAGTTGACTTGCGGGTGTGCAGGGACTCCCACAGCCAAACATGGCTCCATGAGTTGACCTGAGGGTGTGCAGGGACTCCCACAGCCAAACATCACTGCATGAGTTGACCTGTGGGTGTGCAGGGACTCCCACAGCCAAACATGACTCCATGAGTTGACCTGTGGGTGTGCAGGGACTCCCACAGCCAAACATGACTCCATGAGTTGACCTGTGGGTGTGCAGGGACTCCCACAGCCAAACATGACTCCATGAGTTGACTTGCAGGTGTGCAGGGACTCACACAGCCAAACATCACTGCATGAGTTGACCTGTGGGTGTGCAGGGACTCCCACAGCCAAACATGACTCCATGAGTTGACCTGTGGGTGTGCAGGGACTCCCACAGCCAAACATGACTCCATGAGTTGACCTGAGGGTGTGCAGGGACTCCCACAGCCAAATATCACTCCATGAGATGACCTGTGGGTGTCCCAGCCAAACATGACTCCATGAGTTGACCTGTGGGTGTGCAGGGACTCCCACAGCCAAACATGACTCCATGAGTTGACCTGAGGGTGTGCAGGGACTTCCACAGCCAAACATCACTGTGATGACCTGTGGGTGTACAGGGACTCCCACAGCCAAACATGACTCCATGAGTTGACCTGGGACTCCCATAGCCAAACATCACTCCATGAGATGACCTGTGGGTGTACAGGGACTCACAGCCAAACATGACTCCATGAGTTGACCTGAGGGTGTGCAGGGACTCCCACAGTATTGCGAGTGTTTTTCCCTTCCTTTTTCAAAATCCAGAATTGGTAAGGATCATTACTTTTGCTTGCCAGTGCACACACCCACACTATAGAGTCCAGGTGACGCTCCCTCACTCTGCAACGGACAGAGAGGCAGTGGGCACAGCTGGCTCAGCGGCGATTCGGGCTTGACTGGTCTTTGAGAGGGGCATGGCAGAATGCAACGGCTCCCGGAGCTGTCGGCCCCTGGTGGTTACATGCAGTTGGCATAATAGCCGAGTCATTTAGTCTGCTCAATGCACCAGTGGGATCCGTAAACTAGTTCTCTACAATTATAAGCAATTAGGTCGACAAGGCTCACAGCCATGCTGACTCTGCACAAACTGAAAGGCTACAGTCGACTGACATCAGTTACTTTTTGGACAAGAGAGGTTTATCCAAGCTCTGCCCCACCACTTGAGCCCCGGGATGCCAGATACATGCACCAGGCAAGACCACCTCCGCAAGTACGGAGACCAAGAGCCAATGAACGCCGCCTTGTTTTATGCTGTGTCATATCTGCGCCCGGCCCACACACACCCAGCGTTGCCTGTGTCCTCAACCACTGACTCGACTCCTTCCATTACAAGCAGTGCTGCACCGACTAGACCCAGCCACAAGACAAGCAGTGCTGCACCTGTGTCTGCAGTAGTACCAGTGTTAGCTGCAGCACCAGTCACTGCCATGACTAGACTCGGCCACAAGGCAAGCAGTGCTGCACCTGTGTCTGCAGTCAGTGTTAGCTGCAGCATCAGTCACTGCCATGACTAGACCCAGCCACAAGGCAAGCAGTGCTGCACCTGTGTCTGCAGTAGTACCAGTGTTAGCTGCAGCAGCAGTCACTGCCATGACTAATCTCAGCCACAAGGCAAGCAGTGCTGCACCTGTGTCTGCAGTAGTACCAGTGTTAGCTGCAGCATCAGTCACTGCCATGACTAATCTCAGCCACAAGGCAAGCAGTGCTGCACCTGTATCTGCAGTAGTACCAGTGTTAGCTGCAGCATCAGTCACTGCCATGACTAATCTCAGCCACAAGGCAAGCAGTGCTGCACCTGTATCTGCAGTAGTACCAGTGTTAGCTGCAGCACCAGTCACTGCCATGACTAGACCCAACCACAAGGCAAGCAGTGCTGCACCTGTCTGCAGTAGTACCAGTGTTAGCTGCAGATTACTCAGCACAAGGCAAGCAGTGCTGCACCTGTGTCTGCAGTAGTACCAGTGTTAGCAGCAGCATCAGTCACTGCCATGACTAGACCCAGCCACAAGGCAAGCAGTGCTGAACCTGTGTCTGCAGTAGTACCAGTGTTAGCAGCAGCATCAGTCACTGCCATGACTAGACCCAGCCACAAGGCAAGCAGTGCTGCACCTGTGTCTGCAGTAGTACCAGTGTTAGCTGCAGCACCAGTCACTGCCATGACTAGACCCAGCCACAAGGCAAGCAGTGCTGCACCTGTGTCTGCAGTAGTACCAGTGTTAGCTGCAGCACCAGTCACTGCCATGACTAGACCCAGCCACAAGGCAAGCAGTGCTGCACCTTGTCTGCAGTAGTACCAGTGTTAGCTGCAGCACCAGTCACTGCCATGACTAGACCCAGCCACAAGGCAAGCAGTGCTGCACCTGTGTCTGCAGTAGTACCAGTGTTAGCTGCAGCACCAGTCACTGCCATGACTAGACCCAGCCACAAGGCAAGCAGTGCTGCACCTGTGTCTGCAGTAGTACCAGTGTTAGCTCTGCAGCAGCAGTCACTGCCATGACTATACCCAGCCACAAGGCAAGCAGTGCTGCACCTGTGTCTGCAGTAGTACCAGTGTTAGCTCTGCAGCAGCAGTCACTGCCATGACTATACCCAGCCACAAGGCAAGCAGTGCTGCACCTGTGTCTGCAGTAGTACCAGTGTTAGCTGCAGCATCAGTCACTGCCATGACTAGACCCAGCCACAAGGCAAGCAGTGCTGCACCTGTGTCTGCAGTAGTACCAGTGTTAGCTGCAGATTAGTCACTGCCATGACTAGACCCAGCCACAAGGCAAGCATGGCAAACACGAGGTCTTGGGACTTCATCACAACATAAGAATGATCACTGACAATGACTGAAAGCTTCTCAGAACTGGAGCGTTTGAACAGTCCAAAGGATCTCCTTGGATAGTTAGCAAGTCAAAGACTGGTGAGGTCTCCTACAGAATTTGCTTCTGTCATGGAAGACAACCAGATCAGATCCACTACACACCCACGACGTAGCCAACTGCTACTCCATTACCAGGTACAGTGTACCACGTGCTCTGAGCTGACAGTGGAACTGACTCAAACTCCACCAGCAAAACAACAACAACAACAACAACAACAGCAACAACAACAACAAACATTCTCGTATATCACACTTCCTTCCTGCATCCGTCTCAAAGTCAATTGTGCATTCTTACCACGCTTCATGGCTAGTGTCCAATAATCATGATTGTGCATGAATTGGATCTGGTAAAGGGTAGGTCAATCTATACGCTTGCATGTATGTGAATGAGTTGCAGAAAATGTTAAAATTACTTGTAGCATTAATAATAGCAATGATATTGCGAGACTCACCCTTGCAGTATCAGAAAAACCACACCTACTCCCCGTACCCTTAGCCATGCCCCCACCCCCCACACACACCCAGCATACTCACGTTCCAGCTTGCGTGTCCGAGACAACAGACGGACGTATACAGAGGGGCGGGACCAGGAGGCGTGTCAGGATGAGGTCTTCGGGACGACCACAGTCTCCGGACATAGTCAGGAATGCGAGATCCTAAATTATTCAAGCATGCAAACAAAGTGAATAGAATTCCATCCATTGCTACAGTAGCACGTGCAGTTATCCTCTCCCCTCTCCCCCATACACTTCAGTGAGTAGACATGTTGTTGTTGTTTAGAGAGCCAGCCCAGGCAAGTAGGGTACTTGTTGCTTCAGTCAGCAACAGAATGGCTGCTCAACACCGAGCAGACACTTAACAATCAATGTGCAGGTGCATTAATCACTTCGCCACTGGACACGACAAAATCGTTCGTTCGAGCTGTGCACATGCTAAAAATGGCTTCTCGATTAAATGTTGATAGTGTTTTGGTGATGCTGGATGGCAACAATTTTGGACTCTCTCAAGTTCAAAGTAGTGCCGAGGAAGAAGAAGAGATGTTGGCCTACCATGGACTTCATACTAGAGAGCCAGAAGAGCTTAACAGCTCTGAGTGAAGTTGTGGATTCACATCCTGTCTTTCCAGGCCAGAGATAGTTGTGTTGACTTGCCTAGCGATCGAGATATGAGTGATGAGGGAAGAAGAGCCTTCAGGTAAGTAAATAGCTAGCTAAGCTTATAAGCTGTAGCTGAGTATACTTTTTTCTTCCCCTCACAAGTACCAATCTGAGCAAAATAACATTTACCCGGGTACTTTGCGGGTACTACATGTAGTAGCTACTATCAAGCTAGTGGTTGAGTTCGAGAGCTTTTCAGCTTGCTATATACCACTCCACAAGCTCTAGGTGCTGCGACCTTTGCCCTGCTGCCACAGTTGACTCTCTTTATTTGATTGTCTTTGCATGTGTTGTATTGTTTGATCGTGTTTTGTGTTCCCTGGCTAAATGGCTGGAAATTATATTCAGCAAAGACAGGAACATCTTCATCACAAAGAAACAAAATATAGCTTCATGACGTGCGGCATGTAGTGTACATTCGAATAATATGAGTGGAATACGGAGCAAACGGTGAGCGTGCACTCGTATGCCCGTGTAACCTCCAGTAATCCATCCGTTTTCTGCCAAACAAAGACACCGAAATCAACTCGAATTAAATAATGGTATTCATTGTTTGTGGTGTGTTGCTAAGCAACCCACTGTTGACCACAGCATTGGCCAGCAACGTCAACCACGGTTGCCAGGGATATCCTTGCACTCCCGATTTAAAATAGTATCTCAATTTTAAATAAATGCCACATAAATCCAATGGGGTCAAGGTGAAGCAGGGGATCTTGTTGAACAAACTTGGCTTGTAGAAAAACAGACCATTCAGGGGAACATCTGTTGCAGAGCACAACTTGAAGGGTGACTTGAAAAGTGACATCCACAGACAACCCATCCACAAGTCGATCTGTCCCCAGCGACGAGAGAAACTCAGGACTTCGAGCAAATTGGATCCCTTCACTCCTGAGAAAGGAGGACGTCCTGCAGTGATGTGTATCAGTTGTTTGCTTACCTCAATAGAGCTGACCCTTGCACCAAAGTACAACTTATTAGACTTGCATTCTTATGGTATGAACATTCTTATGGTATGAAAAGTTAATAATTAATTATTCATGGGGAAAGTTCATGGGAAAAGTTCATAATTAATTACTCATGGGAAAAGTTCATAATAATTAATTACTCATGGGAAAAGTTCATGGGAAAAGTTAATAATTAATTACTCGTGGGAAAAGTTCATGGGAAAAGTTAATAATTAATTACTCATGGGAAAAGTTCATGGGAAAAGTTAATAATTATTCGTGGGAAAAGTTCACGGGAAAAGTTAATAATTATTCATGGGAAAAGTTAATAATTATTCATGGGAAAAGTTGGGAAAAGTTAATAATTATTCATGGGAAAAGTTAATAATTATTCATAGGAAAGTTAATAATTATTCATGGGAAAAGTTAACAGGAAATGTTAATAATTAATTATTCATGGGAAAAGTTAAATGAAAAGTTAATATATTATTCATGGGAAAAGTTAATAATTATTCATGGGAAAAGTTAATAATTATTCATGGGAAAAGTTAATAATTATTCACGGGAAAATTTCACGGGAAAAGTTAAAATTATTAACGGGAATAATGGGAAAAGTTAATAATTATTCACGGGAAAAGTTAATGATTATTCATGGGAAAAGTCATGGGAAAAGTTAATAATTATTCATGGGAAAAGTTATACTAAAACGTTATAAGCCAAAAGGGGCAATCAGTCAAGCAGAAGACTTCCAGTGCAGCATCAGTCAGCAAGTGTGCGTACAACACAGCAGACACACACAACATGTCTCATGCAAGTCTGTGTGCGCACACACACGGCAGACATGCACATGCACACTCATACAAGCATGTCTGCATGCAAGTCTGTGTGCACATAATGGTCGACATGGCCTTACTGCATCAGGGATCCGTCTGAAGAGCTGCAGGACTTTGAGCGGGTTGAGGGTTTCCTGTGCCTTGCCGACCAGTGGTAGTAACTCCTTGCTCTCTTCGGCCAGGCCTTTTATTAGCTGCTGGAACTCCACCACTTCTGGAGCAGTCTTGGTCCTGGCCGTACCACTGCGGTACTTCTCATGTAGAATTTTCAGCAGCCCGGACTTCTTTACCGGACCTGGATGGGGGAGAGACCATTAGCACATTTCTCTACGAAAGCTGCACACCAATATTCTGCAACTAGTGATACACGCAGGGCATTAAGTGGCGAGAGAAGGTGCAGTGGGGAAAGGCAAAAAATTATTCTTTGCCTGATGCCCTATTGGAAATCCTATTATTTAGACACTGTCCTAACCCTAGCACAGCTGAGGCCCCCACGGAGTCTACTGATCTGTACATTAATGACGACATCATCACATTGGATCGCACCAATAGAAGCAGAAAGATATTAAACATTCCGACAGCTGCCGAACTTGTGCGAGGTTGAGGCGGGAGCCAGCTCAGATATTCGCCAGAATCACACGGTGACGACCGTTTCCAGTTTAGAAAACCCGTTTTATATAATGCACTATCACACCTCCACAGAGAGTGAAACTCCAGCATCCTTTCCCATCAGCTATCATGCAGCCTATTCTCACACACCTGTGCAGCCATCTTTCCTCTAGCTTAGAATCTTCTGCTGTTTTCTTTATCATTCTCTTCACCATGACGACCATTCCTGGTTTACATTAGCTGCATTATTATGGACGGCCATAATTTTTTACAGGTGAATGTACAGTCATAGGTACATTAGATAGATAGATAGATAGACAGATAGATAGATAGATAGATATGCCATGCACAGCAATACTAAGGCTTCCATCCAATTCCCCACTTAAGATGCACTTCACTCACCAACTCCAGACATGAACATTGTGTCCCCACACCATTCCACTGCCACTTGCAGGATGCTGTATAATGTTGTTTCCATAAACCTACTTCAACCTGCCTCAACCCAGTTGGGTCCAGTGTGTATCCCCATAGAGCTATTACCAACCTACCTTAACCCATTGTGGTATTGGTGCAGTGTATGTCCCCATAGAGCTCGCCTCAACCCAGTGTAATGTTGATCCAGTGTGTGTCCCCATATAGCTATTACCAACCTACTTCAACCTGCCTCAACCCATTGTGTTGTAGGTCCAGTGTACACACATGTATGTCTCTATAGAGCTATTGTCAACCTACTTCAACCTGCCTCCACCCAGTGTGATGTTGGTCCAGTATGTCCCCATAGAACTATTGTCAACCTACTTTAACCTGCCTCAATTAATGTTGGTCCAGTGTGTGTCCTCGTACAGCCATTGTCAACCTACTCTAATCTGCCTAATCCCAGTGTGATGTTGGTCCAGCGTGTGTTCCCATAGAGCCATTCACAACGTACTCTAACCTGCCTCAACCCAGTGTAATGTTGGTCCAGTGTGCGTCCCCATAGAGCCATTGTCAACCTACTCTAATCTGCCTCAACCTAGTGTGATGTTGGTCCAGTGTGTGTCCCCATAGAGCCATTGTCAACCTACTCTAACCTGCTTCAACCCAGTGTGAGGTTGGTCCAGTGTGTGTCCCCATAGAGCCATTGTCAACATACTTTAACCTGCCTCAACCCAGTGTGATGTTGGTCCAGTGTGTGTCCCCATAGAGCCAATGTCAACATACTCTAACCTGCCTCAACCCAGTGTGAGGTTGGTCCAGTGTGTGTCCCCATAGAGCCATTGTCAACCTACTCTAACCTGCCTCAACCCAGTGTGATGTTGGTCCAGTGTGTGTCCCCATAGAGCCATTGTCAACCTACTCTAACCTGCCTCAACCCAGTGTGGGGTTGGTCCAGTGTGTGTCCCCATAGAGCCATTGTCAACCTACTCTAACCTGCCTCAACCCAGTGTGGGGTGAGTCAAGAGAAGTTCTGGAGGCAACATACTTACTACCACATTCATACCATTAATGGCGCCACAATAAGGACAGAAGGTAATTTTGCGGCACTTCTCATTAATCTTCTTGGCTAGGGCCTTCCTCCGAAGACTGGAGAGGCCCGGCATCACAAGCTGACCAATCAGAGCCGTCTTCTCCGCTGGCGGCAACAACACATAGCTGCATGTCTAATTAAACAACACCAACAGGAAAAGTTCGCACTCCAAATAGTTTCCTCTATAACATCCCTACAAGTAAACCTCTTCAACACAACATCCCAGCAAGTAAACCTCTTCAACACAACATCCTTGCAAGTAAACCTCTTCAACACAACATCCCTGCAAGTAAACCTCTTCAACACAACATCTCTGCAAGCACACCTCTTCAACACAACATCCCTGCAAGTAAACCACTTCAACACAACATCCCTGAAAGTACACCTCTTCAACACAACATCCCTAAGAGTACACCTCTTTAACACAACATCCTTGCAAGTAAAACTCTTCAACACAACATCCCTGCAAGTAAACCTCTTCAACACAACATCCCTAAGAGTACACCTCTTCAACACAACATCCCTGCAAGTAAACCCCTTCAACACAACATCCATGCAAGTAAACCTCTTCAACACAACATCCCTGCAAGTAAACCTCTTCAACACAACATACCTGCAAGTAAACCTCTTCAACACAACATCCCTGCAAGTAAACCTCTACAACACAACATCCCTGCAAGTAAACCTCTTCAACACAACATCTCTGCAAGTAAACCTCTTCAACACAACATCCCTGCAAGTAAACCTCTTCAACGCCACATCCCTGCAAGTAAACCTCTTCAACACAATATCCCTGTAAGTAAACCTCTTCAACACAACATCCATGCAAGTAAACCTCTTCAACGCCACATCCCTGCAAGTAAACCTCTTCAACACAATATCCCTGTAAGTAAACCTCTTCAACACAACATCCATGCAAGTAAACCTCTTCAACACAACATCCCTGCAAGTAAACCTCTACAACACAACATCCCTGCAAGTAAACCTCTACACACAACATCCCTGCAAGTAAACCTCTTCAACACAACATCCCTGCAAGTAAACCTCTTCAAGACAACATCCCTGCAAGTAAACCTCTTCAACACAACATCCCTGCAAGTAAACCTCTTCAACACAACATCCTTGCAAGTAAAACAGGTTGATCGAGAGAGCGCCAATAAAACTGTAAAATGCTTTACCGTGGTTACAAAAACCTGGGGAGTACAGATATGGTGCAGTCCACCTTGGGTTATGAAGTGATTATCCAACTTATTGCCCACCTAATACTAACTCTACTTTCCCTGGATAAAGTCCTAGCATACAACAACCACTGCCACCATGGATGCCCTAGTCCTAACCTAACCCTCCACTGCTACGAAAGACAATGTAGCCCTAGACAGCATTAGGTGGGCAACAACTTTGCCAGGATGATCCATGGAAACACTGGACACACAGGCACCCGACCCAGCAAACCACGCACCATGCAGGAGGAGAAGCTGTTTCGGAGGGTATGGCTACAGCCATACCACCTTATGGAAGAATATCATGCAACCTTGTATAGAATTCGTATTACTATAGTGCAATACTGGTAATATGATGTTCGAAAAACTAGATGCTGAGCTCCCTTCACCTGAAGGAGGCAGCCACATCTTCACCTGAAGGAGGCAGCCAGATACGCTGAGCTCCTTCACCTGAAGGAGGCAGCCCCTGCCAAGAATGATGCTCGCTCGCTGATGCAGCAGAACGAATGCAGCGCATAGTAAGGAAATATCACTTGATGTCTCGCTGACCTACTTCCACTGTACGATCGGGGGACACTATTCAAGGGAGGCAGTAACGCCGAGTTAATGCAACGCTAAACATTCAGGAACAAAAAAGCCAACAACTACATTGGATTAGCATTAAGGGCAGTAACAGGAATGTACCCATGCAGAGCACACGAGTTAGATGACCCTTTACTATTTTGAAATCATGTGCACCCATCATTATTAAAGGCAGTACAATATTGGAGTACAAGATTTTAAACAGTAAAAGGTCATTGAAATGGGTGTGGCCTACAGAGGTGTGGTCTTGGCTCATTTTTAAAATATAACAATTAGAGTTGTTTTGTTTTCATTTTTGTTCTTGCAATCAATTGGTTTTTGTTTTGCTGTTGTTCAACTGCACATGCACAAGCATGTTTATAGTATTGATGATCTTTTCCTGATTTTGGGTGTTTTACTGAATCGAGAAATTGAACAATTGGAGTCTTCTGATGGTAATGAATAGACCTATCATACGCAATTTATGTGTGTGAGGGGGGGGAAGGTAGATAGATAGATAGATAAAAACCTAGATCTTGAAGAACAACTTAGTGCCTTTTAACCCTCTCACTACCATAAGTGACTACAGGTGAAAAATCAAGCATTTCACAAAAAAAATCCTAACAAATTGACTGTTCAATCAGTTCAATATTTTGCTGAAAATCAAGGAAAGAGTTGTCCTCTCCATCTGCAAAGAATAGCTCATAGGTAACTAAGGTAACCGTGAGATCAAAGTTCAAGTAGCAGATTTTTTAAAAAATGGCATTACAGTTCGACCGAGGCAGGGCTTTGGAGCTGCTGTTGACGACGACTTCATCCTCTTAGACAGTGAGAGCAGTGCTGAAGAAGATGTTGGGATGCAGGTATACTTTGAAGATGATGCTGTGCACCCTGAGGGTGTGGCAGATCTCAGGAGAGCTGTTGATTCTGATGAGGTAGACGACACTGATTCAAAAGGAGATCAGTAGTGGTGCTCAATGAGCAACAGTCAGTCGAGGCAGCTGCTTTCATAGATAAATAAAATGTTTCAAGAGCTCAGTATCTAGGCCAAAATTTGTATCTTGTGTTTTAACTTCAGGAATCTCATCATAGGGTCAATAAGCAGTTGTCTCGACAGACTGGCTGATGTAGCTGATTTTCTATGAAACATCTAAAAAGGATTCAAGAATTCTTTAGCTGTTCCAGTTATGCATATAATAATAACTAGAGTTCATTCATATTTCACCAGAAGGTTCATTAGTCCATGGACTGCAACTTGGTGTATGATTGTCATATGATTGTCACATAGTTACAGCAACTATCGAAATAACAAGTGAAAGAGCACATTATAAACATATTCACAGTTTGTGGTTTGGTTGCTACGCAACTGCAGCTCAGCACAATGCTGGTCACATAGACAATCTAGTGATGTATGGTTGCTAGGTACATTTCTCAACTACAGATTTTACAATGTTGTACATAGTCATCAAAATTCCTCTATTATGAAGTTGGTGGTGAGAGTGTTAACGTCATTTTGGGCTGTCGGCACGACCTTCAAGAAGGGTTCAAGGTAAGCCGGAAATGTTTTTGGACCTAATATCGACCCAAAGCAAGAAGGCGGAAGGGAGCTTTGCACCAGCCATTTTGAAATAGGAGAATTAATACAGGGAGAGATACCAAAAACCTAACTACGGCTGATAACATGTTTTACTTTTCTGCAGATGCATAAGACAGAACTCTTTCAATATCTATGCTAGTATAATTTTGTATGGGGGTTCTTATGGTGAAAAATCATAATGAGTAGATAATTCGTAGGCCATCTGAGTCTTGAGGAATCGCGAGTTTCACTGTGGTATACCAGAGTATTGACACTCGTTGAGCTGCAGTATTGTGACACTCATTAGAGCTGCAGTATTGTGACACTCATTAGAGCTGCAGTATTGTGACACTCATTAGAGCTGCAGTATTGTGACACTCATTAGAGCTGCAGTATTGTGACACAATACTGCAGCTCTAATGAGTGTCACAATACTGCAGCTCTAATGAGTGTCACAATACTGCACTCTAATGAGTGTCACAATACTGCAGCTCTAATGAGTGTCACAATACTGCAGCTCTAATGAGTGTCACAATACTGCAGCTCTAATGAGTGTCACAATACTGCAGCTCTAATGAGTGTCACAATACTGCAGCTCTAATGAGTGTCACAATACTGCAGCTCTAATGAGTGAAATGCTTGAAGCTAATAATAGACATGCTCATACTAATAAAATTGTTACCTAATATAAATTTGTTACCTAGGTGGTGCAGTTAATATGCATGTGCACAATTTGAAATATAATTGATATCAGCACTTGTCAGCTAAGAATGCCCAACAAAGACTTTTAGCAACGACAATGAAATAGGTGACACTCATTAGAGCTGCAGTATTGTGACACTCATTAGAGCTGCAGTATTGTGACACTCATTAGAGTGCAGTATTGTGACACTCATTAGAGCTTCAGTATTGTGACACTCATTAGAGCTGCAGTATTGTGACACTCATTAGAGCTGCAGTATTGTGACACTCATTAGAGCTGCAGTATTGTGACACTCATTAGAGCTGCAGTATTGTGACACTCATTAGAGCTGCAGTATTGTGACACTCATTAGAGCTGCAGTATTGTGACACTCATTAGAGTGCAGTATTGTGACACTCATTAGAGTGCAGTATTGTGACACTCATTAGAGCTGCAGTATTGTGACACTCATTAGAGCTGCAGTATTGTGACACTCATTAGAGTGCAGTATTGTGACACTCATTAGAGTGCAGTATTGTGACACTCATTAGAGCTGCAGTATTGTGACACTCATTAGAGCTGCAGTATTGTGACGCTCATTAGAGTGCAGTATTGTGACGCTCATTAGAGCTGCAGTATTGTGACACTCATTAGAGCTGCAGTATTGTGGCACTCATTAGAGCTGCAGTATTGTGACACTCATTAGAGTGCAGTATTGTGACATTCATTAGAGTGCAGTATTGTGACACTCATTAGAGCTGCAGTATTGTGACACTCATTAGAGCTGCAGTATTGTGACACTCATTAGAGCTGCAGTATTGTGACACTCATTAGAGCTGCAGTATTGTGACACTCATTAGAGTGCAGTATTGTGACACTCATTAGAGCTGCAGTATTGTGACACTCATTAGAGCTGCAGTATTGTGACACTCATTAGAGTGCAGTATTGTGACACTCATTAGAGTGCAGTATTGTGACACTCATTAGAGCTGCAGTATTGTGACACTCATTAGAGCTGCAGTATTGTGACACTCATTAGAGCTGCAGTATTGTGACACTCATTAGAGCTGCAGTATTGTGACATTCATTAGAGCTGCAGTATTGTGACACTCATTAGAGCTGCAGTATTGTGACACTCATTAGAGCTGCAGTATTGTGACACTCATTAGAGCTGCAGTATTGTGACACTCATTAGAGTGCAGTATTGTGACACTCATTAGAGCTGCAGTATTGTGACACTCATTAGAGCTGCAGTACTGTGACACTCATTAGAGTGCAGTATTGTGACACTCATTAGAGCTGCAGTATTGCGACACTCATTAGAGCTGCAGTATTGTGACACTCATTAGAGCTGCAGTATTGTGACACTCATTAGAGTGCAGTATTGTGACACTCATTAGAGCTGCAGTATTGTGACACTCATTAGAGCTGCAGTATTGTGACACTCATTAGAGTGCAGTATTGTGACACTCATTAGAGCTGCAGTATTGACACTCATTAGAGCTGCAGTATTGTGACACTCATTAGAGCTGCAGTATTGTGACACTCATTAGAGTGCAGTATTGTGACACTCATTAGAGCTGCAGTATTGTGACACTCATTAGAGCTGCAGTATTGTGACACTCATTAGAGTGCAGTATTGTGACACTCATTAGAGTGCAGTATTGTGACACTCATTAGAGCTGCAGTATTGTGACACTCATTAGAGCTGCAGTATTGTGACACTCATTAGAGTGCAGTATTGTGACACTCATTAGAGCTGCAGTATTGTGACACTCATTAGAGCTGCAGTATTGTGACACTCATTAGAGCTGCAGTATTGTGACACTCATTAGAGTGCAGTATTGCGACACTCATTAGAGCTGCAGTATTGTGACACTCATTAGAGCTGCAGTATTGTGACACTCATTAGAGTGCAGTATTGTGACACTCATTAGAGCTGCAGTATTGTGACACTCATTAGAGCTGCAGTATTGTGACACTCATTAGAGCTGCAGTATTGTGACACTCATTAGAGCTGCAGTATTGTGACACTCATTAGAGCTGCAGTATTGTGACACTCATTAGAGTGCAGTATTGTGACACTCATTAGAGTGCAGTTTTGTGACGCTCATTAGAGTGCAGTATTGTGACACTCATTAGAGCTGCAGTATTGTGACACTCATTAGAGCTGCAGTATTGTGACACTCATTAGAGCTGCAGTATTGTGACACTCATTAGAGCTGCAGTATTGTGACACTCATTAGAGCTGCAGTATTGTGACACTCATTAGAGTGCAGTATTGTGACACTCATTAGAGCTGCAGTATTGTGACACTCATTAGAGCTGCAGTATTGTGACACTCATTAGAGCTGCAGTATTGTGACACTTCATTAGAGCTGCAGTATTGTGACACTCATTAGAGCTGCAGTATTGTGACACTCATTAGAGCTGCAGTATTGTGACACTCATTAGAGTGCAGTATTGTGACACTCATTAGAGCTGCAGTATTGTGACACTCATTAGAGTGCAGTATTGTGACACTCATTAGAGCTGCAGTATTGTGACACTCATTAGAGCTGCAGTATTGTGACACTCATTAGAGCTGCAGTATTGTGACACTCATTAGAGCTGCAGTATTGTGACACTCATTAGAGTGCAGTATTGTGACACTCATTAGAGCTGCAGTATTGTGACACTCATTAGAGCTGCAGTATTGTGACACTCATTAGAGCTGCAGTATTGTGACACTCATTAGAGCTGCAGTATTGTGACACTCATTAGAGTGCAGTATTGTGACACTCATTAGAGCTGCAGTATTGTGACACTCATTAGAGCTGCAGTATTGTGACACTCATTAGAGCTGCAGTATTGTGACACTCATTAGAGCTGCAGTATTGTGACACTCATTAGAGCTGCAGTATTGTGACACTCATTAGAGCTGCAGTATTGTGACACTCATTAGAGCTGCAGTATTGTGACACTCATTAGAGTGCAGTATTGTGACACTCATTAGAGCTGCAGTATTGTGACACTCATTAGAGTGCAGTATTGTGACACTCATTAGACTGCAGTATTGTGACACTCATTAGAGTGCAGTATTGTGACACTCATTAGAGCTGCAGTATTGTGACACTCATTAGAGTGCAGTATTGTGACACTCATTAGAGTGCAGTATTGTGACACTCATTAGAGCTGTAGTATTGTGACACTCATTAGAGCTGCAGTATTGTGACACTCATTAGAGTGCAGTATTGTGACACTCATTAGGTGCAGTATTGTGACACTCATTAGAGCTGCAGTATTGTGACACTCATTAGAGTGCAGTATTGTAACACTCATTAGAGTGCAGTATTGTGACACTCATTAGAGTGCAGTATTGTGACACTCATTAGAGTGCAGTATTGTGACACTCATTAGAGTGCAGTATTGTGACACTCATTAGAGCTGCAGTATTGTGACACTCATTAGAGTGCAGTATTGTGACACTCATTAGAGCTGCAGTATTGTGACACTCATTAGAGTGCAGTATTGTGACACTCATTAGAGCTGCAGTATTGTGACACTCATTAGAGCTGCAGTATTGTGACACTCATTAGAGCTGCAGTATTGTGACACTCATTAGAGCTGCAGTATTGTGACACTCATTAGAGTGCAGTATTGTGACACTCATTAGAGTGCAGTATTGTGACACTCATTAGAGCTGCAGTATTGTGACACTCATTAGAGTGCAGTATTGTGACACTCATTAGAGCTGCAGTATTGTGACACTCATTAGAGCTGCAGTATTGTGACACTCATTAGAGTGCAGTATTGTGACACTCATTAGAGCTGCAGTATTGTGACTCATTAGAGCTGCAGTATTGTGACACTCATTAGAGTGCAGTATTGTGACACTCATTAGAGCTGCAGTATTGTGACACTCATTAGAGCTGCAGTATTGTGACACTCATTAGAGCTGCAGTATTGTGACACTCATTAGAGTGCAGTATTGTGACACTCATTAGAGCTGCAGTATTGTGACACTCATTAGAGTGCAGTATTGTGACACTCATTAGAGCTGCAGTATTGTGACACTCATTAGAGTGCAGTATTGTGACACTCATTAGAGCTGCAGTATTGTGACACTCATTAGAGCTGCAGTATTGTGACACTCATTAGAGCTGCAGTATTGTGACACTCATTAGAGTGCAGTATTGTGACACTCATTAGAGCTGCAGTATTGTGACACTCATTAGAGCTGCAGTATTGTGACACTCATTAGAGTGCAGTATTGTGGCACTCATTAGAGCTGCAGTATTGTGACACTCATTAGAGTGCAGTATTGTGACACTCATTAGAGTGCAGTATTGTGACACTCATTAGAGCTGCAGTATTGTGACACTCATTAGAGTGCAGTATTGTGACACTCATTAGAGCTGCAGTATTGTGACACTCATTAGAGTGCAGTATTGTGACTCATTAGAGTGCAGTATTGTGACACTCATTAGAGTGCAGTATTGTGACACTCATTAGAGCTGTAGTATTGTGACACTCATTAGAGCTGCAGTATTGTGACACTCATTAGAGCTGCAGTATTGTGACACTCATTAGAGCTGCAGTATTGTGACACTCATTAGAGTGCAGTATTGTGACACTCATTAGAGCTTCAGTATTGTGACACTCATTAGAGCTGCAGTATTGTGACGCTCATTAGAGCTGCAGTATTGTGACACTCATTAGAGTGCAGTATTGTGACACTCATTAGAGTGCAGTATTGTGACACTCATTAGAGTGCAGTATTGTGACACTCATTAGAGCTGTAGTATTGTGACACTCATTAGAGCTGCAGTATTGTGACACTCATTAGAGCTGCAGTATTGTGACACTCATTAGAGCTGCAGTATTGTGACACTCATTAGAGTGCAGTATTGTGACACTCATTAGAGCTGCAGTATTGTGACACTCATTAGAGTGCAGTATTGTGACACTCATTAGAGCTGCAGTATTGTGACACTCATTAGAGCTGCATTATTGTGACACTCATTAGAGCTGCAGTATTGTGACACTCATTAGAGCTGTAGTATTGTGACACTCATTAGAGCTGTAGTATTGTGACACTCATTAGAGTGCAGTATTGTGACACTCATTAGAGCTGCAGTATTGTGACACTCATTAGAGCTGCAGTATTGTGACACTCATTAGAGTGCAGTATTGTGACACTTATTAGAGCTGCAGTATTGTGACACTCATTAGAGCTGCAGTATTGTGACACTCATTAGAGCTGCAGTATTGTGACACTCATTAGAGCTGCAGTATTGTGACTCATTAGAGCTGCAGTATTGTGACACTCATTAGAGCTGCAGTATTGTGACACTCATTAGAGTGCAGTATTGTGACACTCATTAGAGTGCAGTATTGTGACACTCATTAGAGCTGCAGTATTGTGACACTCATTAGAGCTGCAGTATTGTGGCACTCATTAGAGCTGCAGTATTGTGACACTCATTAGAGTGCAGTATTGTGACACTCATTAGAGTGCAGTATTGTGACACTCATTAGAGCTGCAGTATTGTGACACTCATTAGAGCTGCAGTATTGTGACACTCATTAGAGCTGCAGTATTGTGACACTCATTAGAGCTGCAGTATTGTGACACTCATTAGAGCTGCAGTATTGTGACACTCATTAGAGTGCAGTATTGTGACACTCATTAGAGCTGCAGTATTGTGACACTCATTAGAGTGCAGTATTGTGACACTCATTAGAGCTGCAGTATTGTGACACTCATTAGAGCTGCAGTATTGTGACACTCATTAGAGCTGCAGTATTGTGACACTCATTAGAGTGCAGTATTGTGACACTCATTAGAGCTGCAGTATTGTGACACTCATTAGAGCTGCAGTATTGTGACTCATTAGAGCTGCAGTATTGTGACACTCATTAGAGTGCAGTATTGTGACACTCATTAGAGTGCAGTATTGTGACACTCATTAGAGCTGCAGTATTGCGACACTCATTAGAGCTGCAGTATTGTGACACTCATTAGAGCTGCAGTATTGTGACACTCATTAGAGTGCAGTATTGTGACACTCATTAGAGCTGCAGTATTATGACACTCATTAGAGCTGCAGTATTGTGACACTCGTTAGAGCTGCAGTATTGTGACACTCGTTAGAGCTGCAGTATTGTGACACTCATTAGAGCTGCAGTATTGTGACACTCATTAGAGTGCAGTATTGTGACACTCATTAGAGTGCAGTATTGTGACACTCATTAGAGCTGCAGTATTGTGACACTCATTAGAGCTGCAGTATTGTGACACTCATTAGAGCTGCAGTATTGTGACACTCATTAGAGCTGCAGTATTGTGACACTCATTAGAGTGCAGTATTGTGACACTCATTAGAGTGCAGTATTGTGACACTCATTAGAGCTGCAGTATTGTGACACTCATTAGAGCTGCAGTATTGTGACACTCATTAGAGCTGCAGTATTGTGACACTCATTAGAGCTGCAGTATTGTGACACTCATTAGAGCTGCAGTATTGTGACACTCATTAGAGCTGCAGTATTGTGACACTCATTAGAGCTGCAGTATTGTGACACTCATTAGAGCTGCAGTATTGTGACACTCATTAGAGCTGCAGTATTGTGACACTCATTAGAGTGCAGTATTGTGACACTCATTAGAGCTGCAGTATTGTGACACTCATTAGAGTGCAGTATTGTGACACTCATTAGAGTGCAGTATTGTGACACTCATTAGAGCTGCAGTATTGCGACACTCATTAGAGCTGCAGTATTGTGACACTCATTTATGACACTCGTTAGAGCTGCAGTATTGTGACACTCGTTAGAGCTGCAGTATTGTGACACTCGTTAGAGCTGCAGTATTGTGACACTCATTAGAGCTGCAGTATTGTGACACTCATTAGAGCTGCAGTATTGTGACACTCATTAGAGCTGCAGTATTGTGACACTCATTAGAGTGCAGTATTGTGACACTCATTAGAGTGCAGTATTGTGACACTCATTAGAGCTGCAGTATTGTGACACTCATTAGAGCTGCAGTATTGTGACACTCATTAGAGCTGCAGTATTGTGACACTCATTAGAGCTGCAGTATTGTGACACTCATTAGAGCTGCAGTATTGTGACACTCATTAGAGCTGCAGTATTGTGACACTCATTAGAGCTGCAGTATTGTGACACTCATTAGAGCTGCAGTATTGTGACACTCATTAGAGTGCAGTATTGTGACACTCATTAGAGTGCAGTATTGTGACACTCATTAGAGTGCAGTATTGTGACACTCATTAGAGTGCAGTATTGTGACACTCATTAGAGCTGCAGTATTGTGACACTCATTAGAGCTGCAGTATTGTGACACTCATTAGAGCTGCAGTATTGTGACACTCATTAGAGCTGCAGTATTGTGACACTCATTAGAGCTGCAGTATTGTGACACTCATTAGAGCAGCAGTATTGTGACACTCATTAGAGTGCAGTATTGTGACACTCATTAGAGTGCAGTATTGACACTCATTAGAGCTGCAGTATTGTGACACTCATTAGAGCTGCAGTATTGACACTCATTAGAGCTGCAGTATTGTGACACTCATTAGAGCTGCAGTATTGTGACACTCATTAGAGCTGCAGTATTGTGACACTCATTAGAGCTGCAGTATTGTGACACTCATTAGAGCTGCAGTATTGTGACACTCATTAGAGTGCAGTATTGTGACACTCATTAGAGCTGCAGTATTGTGACACTCATTAGAGTGCAGTATTGTGACACTCATTAGAGCTGCAGTATTGTGACACTCATTAGAGCTGCAGTATTGTGACACTCATTAGAGCTGCAGTATTGTGACACTCATTAGAGTGCAGTATGTGACACTCATTAGAGCTGCAGTATTGTGACACTCATTAGAGTGCAGTATTGTGACACTCATTAGAGCTGCAGTATTGTGACACTCATTAGAGCTGCAGTATTGTGACACTCATTAGAGTGCAGTATTGACACTCATTAGAGTGCAGTATTGTGACACTCATTAGAGTGCAGTATTGTGACACTCATTAGAGCTGCACTATTGTGACACTCATTAGAGCTGCACTATTGTGACACTCATTAGAGTGCAGTATTGTGACACTCATTAGAGCTGCAGTATTGTGACACTCATTAGAGTGCAGTATTGTGACACTCATTAGAGCTGCAGTATTGTGACACTCATTAGAGCTGCAGTATTGTGACACTCATTAGAGCTGCAGTATTGTGACACTCATTAGAGCTGCAGTATTGTGACACTCATTAGAGTGCAGTATTGTGACACTCATTAGAGCTGCAGTATTGTGACACTCATTAGAGCTGCAGTATTGTGACACTCATTAGAGCTGCAGTATTGTGACACTCATTAGAGCTGCAGTATTGTGACACTCATTAGAGTGCAGTATTGTGACACTCATTAGAGTGCAGTATTGTGACACTCATTAGAGTGCAGTATTGTGACACTCATTAGAGCTGCAGTATTGTGACACTCATTAGAGCTGCAGTATTGTGACACTCATTAGAGCTGCAGTATTGTGACACTCATTAGAGCTGCAGTATTGTGACACTCATTAGAGTGCAGTATTGTGACACTCATTAGAGCTGCAGTATTGTGACACTCATTAGAGCTGCAGTATTGTGACACTCATTAGAGTGCAGTATTGTGACACTCATTAGAGCTGCAGTATTGTGACACTCATTAGAGCTGCAGTATTGTGACACTCATTAGAGTGCAGTATTGTGACACTCATTAGAGTGCAGTATTGTGACACTCATTAGAGCTGCAGTATTGTGACACTCATTAGAGCTGCAGTATTGTGACACTCATTAGAGTGCAGTATTGTGACACTCATTAGAGCTGCAGTATTGTGACACTCATTAGAGCTGCAGTATTGTGACACTCATTAGAGCTGCAGTATTGTGACACTCATTAGAGTGCAGTATTGTGACACTCATTAGAGCTGCAGTATTGTGACTCATTAGAGCTGCAGTATTGTGACACTCATTAGAGCTGCAGTATTGTGACACTCATTAGAGCTGCAGTATTGTGACACTCATTAGACTGCAGTATTGTGACACTCATTAGAGTGCAGTATTGTGACACTCATTAGAGTGCAGTATTGTGACACTCATTAGAGCTGCAGTATTGTGACACTCATTAGAGCTGCAGTATTGTGACACTCATTAGAGTGCAGTATTGTGACACTCATTAGAGCTGCAGTATTGTGACACTCATTAGAGCTGCAGTATTGTGACACTCATTAGAGCTGCAGTATTGTGACACTCATTAGAGTGCAGTATTGTGACACTCATTAGAGCTGCAGTATTGTGACACTCATTAGAGCTGCAGTATTGTGACACTCATTAGAGCTGCAGTATTGTGACACTCATTAGAGCTGCAGTATTGTGACACTCATTAGAGCTGCAGTATTGTGACACTCATTAGAGTGCAGTATTGTGACACTCATTAGAGTGCAGTATTGTGACACTCATTAGAGTTGCAGTATTGTGACACTCATTAGAGCTGCAGTATTGTGACACTCATTAGAGCTGCAGTATTGTGACACTCATTAGAGCTGCAGTATTGTGACACTCATTAGAGTGCAGTATTGTGACACTCATTAGAGCTGCAGTATTGTGACACTCATTAGAGCTGCAGTATTGTGACACTCATTAGAGCTGCAGTATTGTGACACTCATTAGAGTGCAGTATTGTGACACTCATTAGAGCTGCAGTATTGTGACACTCATTAGAGCTGCAGTATTGTGACACTCATTAGAGCTGCAGTATTGTGACACTCATTAGAGCTGCAGTATTGTGACACTCATTAGAGCTGCAGTATTGTGACACTCATTAGAGCTGCAGTATTGTGACACTCATTAGAGCTGCAGTATTGTGACACTCATTAGAGCTGCAGTATTGTGACACTCATTAGAGTGCAGTATTGTGACACTCATTAGAGTGCAGTATTGTGACACTCATTAGAGCTGCAGTATTGTGACACTCATTAGAGCTGCAGTATTGTGACACTCATTAGAGCTGCAGTATTGTGACACTCATTAGAGCTGCAGTATTGTGACACTCATTAGAGCTGCAGTATTGTGACACTCATTAGAGCTGCAGTATTGTGACACTCATTAGAGCTGCAGTATTGTGACACTCATTAGAGCTGCAGTATTGTGACACTCATTAGAGTGCAGTATTGTGACACTCATTAGAGTGCAGTATTGTGACACTCATTAGAGCTGCAGTATTGTGACACTCATTAGAGCTGCAGTATTGTGACACTCATTAGAGTGCAGTATTGTGACTCATTAGAGTGCAGTTTTGTGACACTCATTAGAGCTGCAGTATTGTGACACTCATTAGAGCTGCAGTATTGTGACACTCATTAGAGTGCAGTTTTGTGACACTCATTAGAGCTGCAGTATTGTGACACTCATTAGAGCTGCAGTATTGTGACACTCATTAGAGCTGCAGTATTGTGACACTCATTAGAGCTGCAGTATTGTGACACTCATTAGAGCTGCAGTATTGTGACACTCATTAGAGCTGCAGTATTGTGACACTCATTAGAGCTGCAGTATTGTGACACTCATTAGAGCTGCAGTATTGTGACACTCATTAGAGCTGCAGTATTGTGACACTCATTAGAGCTGCAGTATTGTGACACTCATTAGAGTGCAGTATTGTGACACTCATTAGAGCTGCAGTATTGTGACACTCATTAGAGCTGCAGTATTGTGACACTCATTAGAGCTGCAGTATTGTGACACTCATTAGAGTGCAGTATTGTGACACTCATTAGAGCTGCAGTATTGTGACACTCATTAGAGTGCAGTATTGTGACACTCATTAGAGCTGCAGTATTGTGACACTCATTAGAGCTGCAGTATTGTGACACTCATTAGAGCTGCAGTATTGTGACACTCATTAGAGTGCAGTATTGTGACACTCATTAGAGCTGCAGTATTGTGACACTCATTAGAGCTGCAGTATTGTGACACTCATTAGAGTGCAGTATTGTGACACTCATTAGAGCTGCAGTATTGTGACACTCATTAGAGCTGCAGTATTGTGACACTCATTAGAGTGCAGTATTGTGACACTCATTAGAGCTGCAGTATTGTGACACTCATTAGAGTGCAGTATTGTGACACTCATTAGAGCTGCAGTATTGTGACACTCATTAGAGCTGCAGTATTGTGACACTCATTAGAGTGCAGTATTGTGACACTCATTAGAGTGCAGTATTGTGACACTCATTAGAGTGCAGTATTGTGACACTCATTAGAGCTGAAGTATTGTGACACTCATTAGAGCTGCAGTATTATGACACTCATTAGAGTGCAGTATTGTGACACTCATTAGAGTGCAGTATTGTGACACTCATTAGAGTGCAGTATTGTGACACTCATTAGAGTGCAGTATTGTGACACTCATTAGAGCTGCAGTATTGTGACACTCATTAGAGTGCAGTATTGTGACACTCATTAGAGCTGCAGTATTGTGACACTCATTAGAGTGCAGTATTGTGACACTCATTAGAGTGCAGTATTGTGACACTCATTAGAGCTGCAGTATTGTGACACTCATTAGAGTGCAGTATTGTGACACTCATTAGAGCTGCAGTATTGTGACACTCATTAGAGTGCAGTATTGTGACACTCATTAGAGTGCAGTATTGTGACACTCATTAGAGCTGCAGTATTGTGACACTCATTAGAGTGCAGTATTGTGACTCATTAGAGCTGCAGTATTGTGACACTCATTAGAGCTGCAGTATTGTGACACTCATTAGAGCTGCAGTATTGTGACACTCATTAGAGCTGCAGTATTGTGGCACTCATTAGAGTGCAGTATTGTGACACTCATTAGAGCTGCAGTATTGTGGCACTCATTAGAGTGCAGTATTGTGACACTCATTAGAGCTGCAGTATTGTGATACTCATTAGAGTGCAGTATTGTGACACTCATTAGAGCTGCAGTATTGTGACACTCATTAGAGCTGCAGTATTGTGACACTCATTAGAGTGCAGTATTGTGACACTCATTAGAGCTGCAGTATTGTGACACTCATTAGAGCTGCAGTATTGTGACACTCATTAGAGCTGCAGTATTGTGACACTCATTAGAGCTGCAGTATTGTGACACTCATTAGAGTGCAGTATTGTGACAATCATTAGAGCTGCAGTATTGTGACACTCATTAGAGTGCAGTATTGTGACACTCATTAGAGCTGCAGTATTGTGACACTCATTAGAGCTGCAGTATTGTGACACTCATTAGAGCTGCAGTATTGTGACACTCATTAGAGCTGCAGTATTGTGACACTCATTAGAGTGCAGTATTGTGACACTCATTAGAGTGCAGTATTGTGACACTCATTAGAGCTGCAGTATTGTGACACTCATTAGAGCTGCAGTATTGTGACACTCATTAGAGTGCAGTATTGTGACACTCATTAGAGCTGCAGTATTGTGACACTCATTAGAGTGCAGTATTGTGACACTCATTAGAGTGCAGTATTGTGACACTCATTAGAGTGCAGTATTGTGACACTCATTAGAGCTGCAGTATTGTGACACTCATTAGAGCTGCAGTATTGTGACACTCATTAGAGTGCAGTCTTGTGACACTCATTAGAGTGCAGTTATTGTGACACTCATTAGAGTGCAGTATTGTGACACTCATTAGAGTGCAGTATTGTGACACTCATTAGAGCTGCAGTATTGTGACACTCATTAGAGCTGCAGTATTGTGACACTCATTAGAGTGCAGTCTTGTGACACTCATTAGAGTGCAGTATTGTGACACTCATTAGAGCTGCAGTATTGTGACACTCATTAGAGCTGCAGTATTGTGACACTCATTAGAGCTGCAGTATTGTGACACTCATTAGAGTGCAGTATTGTGACACTCATTAGAGTGCAGTATTGTGACGCTCATTAGAGCTGCAGTATTGTGACGCTCATTAGTGCAGTATTGTGACACTCATTAGAGCTGCAGTATTGTGACACTCATTAGAGTGCAGTATTGTGACACTCATTAGAGCTGCAGTATTGTGACACTCATTAGAGCTGCAGTATTGTGACACTCATTAGAGCTGCAGTATTGTGACACTCATTAGAGCTGCAGTATTGTGACACTCATTAGAGCTGCAGTATTGTGACACTCATTAGAGTGCAGTATTGTGACACTCATTAGAGCTGCAGTATTGTGACACTCATTAGAGCTGCAGTATTGTGACACTCATTAGAGCTGCAGTATTGTGACACTCATTAGAGCTGCAGTATTGTGACACTCATTAGAGCTGCAGTATTGTGACACTCATTAGAGCTGCAGTACTGTGACACTCATTAGAGTGCAGTATTGTGACACTCATTAGAGCTGCAGTATTGTGACACTCATTAGAGCTGCAGTATTGTGACACTCATTAGAGTGTATTGTGACACTCATTAGAGCTGCAGTATTGTGACACTCATTAGAGCTGCAGTATTGTGACACTCATTAGAGCTGCAGTATTGTGACACTCATTAGAGCTGCAGTATTGTGACACTCATTAGAGCTGCAGTATTGTGACACTCATTAGAGCTGCAGTATTGTGACACTCATTAGAGCTGCAGTATTGTGACACTCATTAGAGCTGCAGTATTGTGACACTCATTAGAGTGCAGTATTGTGACACTCATTAGAGCTGCAGTATTGTGACACTCATTAGAGCTGCAGTATTGTGACACTCATTAGAGTGCAGTATTGTGACACTCATTAGAGCTGCAGTATTGTGACACTCATTAGAGTGCAGTATTGAGACACTCATTAGAGCTGCAGTATTGTGACACTCATTAGAGCTGCAGTATTGTGACACTCATTAGAGTGCAGTATTGTGACACTCATTAGAGTGCAGTATTGTGACACTCATTAGAGTGCAGTATTGTGACACTCATTAGAGCTGAAGTATTGTGACACTCATTAGAGCTGCAGTATTATGACACTCATTAGAGTGCAGTATTGTGACACTCATTAGAGTGCAGTATTGTGACACTCATTAGAGTGCAGTATTGTGACACTCATTAGAGTGCAGTATTGTGACACTCATTAGAGCTGCAGTATTGTGACACTCATTAGAGTGCAGTATTGTGACACTCATTAGAGCTGCAGTATTGTGACACTCATTAGAGTGCAGTATTGTGACACTCATTAGAGTGCAGTATTGTGACACTCATTAGAGCTGCAGTATTGTGACACTCATTAGAGTGCAGTATTGTGACACTCATTAGAGCTGCAGTATTGTGACACTCATTAGAGTGCAGTATTGTGACACTCATTAGAGTGCAGTATTGTGACACTCATTAGAGCTGCAGTATTGTGACACTCATTAGAGTGCAGTATTGTGACACTCATTAGAGCTGCAGTATTGTGACACTCATTAGAGTGCAGTATTGTGACACTCATTAGAGTGCAGTATTGTGACACTCATTAGAGCTGCAGTATTGTGACACTCATTAGAGTGCAGTATTGTGACTCATTAGAGCTGCAGTATTGTGATACTCATTAGAGTGCAGTATTGTGACACTCATTAGAGCTGCAGTATTGTGACACTCATTAGAGCTGCAGTATTGTGACACTCATTAGAGTGCAGTATTGTGACACTCATTAGAGCTGCAGTATTGTGACACTCATTAGAGCTGCAGTATTGTGACACTCATTAGAGCTGCAGTATTGTGACACTCATTAGAGCTGCAGTATTGTGACACTCATTAGAGTGCAGTATTGTGACAATCATTAGAGCTGCAGTATTGTGACACTCATTAGAGTGCAGTATTGTGACACTCATTAGAGCTGCAGTATTGTGACACTCATTAGAGCTGCAGTATTGTGACACTCATTAGAGCTGCAGTATTGTGACACTCATTAGAGCTGCAGTATTGTGACACTCATTAGAGTGCAGTATTGTGACACTCATTAGAGTGCAGTATTGTGACACTCATTAGAGCTGCAGTATTGTGACACTCATTAGAGCTGCAGTATTGTGACACTCATTAGAGTGCAGTATTGTGACACTCATTAGAGCTGCAGTATTGTGACACTCATTAGAGTGCAGTATTGTGACACTCATTAGAGTGCAGTATTGTGACACTCATTAGAGTGCAGTATTGTGACACTCATTAGAGCTGCAGTATTGTGACACTCATTAGAGCTGCAGTATTGTGACACTCATTAGAGTGCAGTATTGTGACACTCATTAGAGTGCAGTATTGTGACACTCATTAGAGCTGCAGTATTGTGACACTCATTAGAGCTGCAGTATTGTGACACTCATTAGAGCTGCAGTATTGTGACACTCATTAGAGTGCAGTATTGTGACACTCATTAGAGTGCAGTATTGTGACGCTCATTAGAGCTGCAGTATTGTGACGCTCATTAGAGTGCAGTATTGTAACACTCATTAGAGCTGCAGTATTGTGACACTCATTAGAGTGCAGTATTGTGACACTCATTAGAGCTGCAGTATTGTGACACTCATTAGAGCTGCAGTATTGTGACACTCATTAGAGCTGCAGTATTGTGACACTCATTAGAGCTGCAGTATTGTGACACTCATTAGAGTGCAGTATTGTGACACTCATTAGAGTGCAGTATTGTGACACTCATTAGAGCTGCAGTATTGTGACACTCATTAGAGCTGCAGTATTGTGACACTCATTAGAGTGCAGTATTGTGACACTCATTAGAGCTGCAGTATTGTGACACTCATTAGAGCTGCAGTATTGTGACACTCATTAGAGCTGCAGTATTGTGACACTCATTAGAGCTGCAGTATTGTGACACTCATTAGAGCTGCAGTATTGTGACACTCATTAGAGCTGCAGTATTGTGACACTCATTAGAGTGCAGTATTGTGACACTCATTAGAGCTGCAGTATTGTGACACTCATTAGAGCTGCAGTATTGTGACACTCATTAGAGTGCAGTATTGTGACACTCATTAGAGCTGCAGTATTGTGACACTCATTAGAGCTGCAGTATTGTGACACTCATTAGAGCTGCAGTATTGTGACACTCATTAGAGCTGCAGTATTGTGACACTCATTAGAGCTGCAGTATTGTGACACTCATTAGAGCTGCAGTATTGTGACACTCATTAGAGCTGCAGTATTGTGACACTCATTAGAGCTGCAGTATTGTGACACTCATTAGAGCTGCAGTATTGTGACACTCATTAGAGCTGCAGTATTGTGACACTCATTAGAGTGCAGTATTGTGACACTCATTAGAGCTGCAGTATTGTGACACTCATTAGAGCTGCAGTATTGTGACACTCATTAGAGTGCAGTATTGTGACACTCATTAGAGCTGCAGTATTGTGACACTCGTTAGAGCTGTGGTATACAATGCTGATGGTGGTGGTGATGGTGGTGGTGATCGTGTTGGTGGTGGTGATGGTGTTGGTGGTGGTGATGGGGGGAGAAGAGAACTTTGAAACGAGTAAATCCATATGTTTTCAGCTTTTAGAGCAGAGATTTGATAGGCTGAAAAGATTAGGATTAAGAGTTAGGGATTGGGTTACCGTGACAGCCATCCAACCCTCCAGGATAGTCCCTACGTTCCAGAACAGCTCCCAACCTTCGTGGCTAACCAATACACTTTCCATCATCAATTAAATATCGAGCTATTTATCATGGCACCTGGTTGTTGCTTTCTCACTAAGCACTCCTATAGCCGGGAAAACACAGGGTTAACATGGATATGTACATACTTAACCCCTCAACTAAGACTATTCATGGTGTGTTTATATTAGAGTAAGAATTTAAATTAATGTAAATAGTAAACAAAAACAAACAAAATTAATAAAAAATATTATATATATAATTATATATAAATATATATATATACAAATAAATATATACAAATAAATAAATAAATATATATATATATATATATATATATATAGTAGTAGTAATAGAAAAGTACTGGGATGGCTAGTCCTACTATAGTTTCAGCCATCCCAGTACTTTTCTATTACTACTATATTCAATAGCTCCGCTTTAACACAGCATTGAGCACTATTTGTAGCCTTCATCAGCAAACTACCTTCTAAGTATATATATATATATATATTTATATAATATATATATATATATAAATAAATATATAAAACAAACTGACATAATAAAATTAGAATGACCTTCTCTATTCCTGATGAAGGCTCGAGAGAATCTAGTCAAAATGTCGAGAGAGTAAAATTCAAGTTGATTATTGGGAAGGTCATTGTAAATAAATAAATATTAATTAAATAATACAAGCATAAATATGCATGCTTATCATTAGCTCTTAAAGTTCGAGGGACAAAATTAAAAAACCCGTCAGTACGACAAAACCTGTTATAAAATAAAACAGGCGCCGAGACAACACTATTTTACTGTGCAATTTTCAAGAAGAAAGTTAGCAGCACTTCAGGCCCTTACGGATTTACAATCATAGGTACTTCCATTGTTACTAGAACACAACCTGACTTCTCCAGGAGTAGATACAGTTGGGGGGGGGGTAACCCCAGAACCCCAGAACCCCCCCCCCCCCAATGTTTAGAGCAACATTTTTAAGCACATGCAGTTACCCACTCCTTGGTCAGAGAGACGTCAAGCTAATATCAAATGTGCATTTCTCATACTGGAAGCTACTACACAAGAAAGCTACCAGAAGCTTCGGGTGCAGAATCTAGACGGAGTTACAACAAAGTTAATCGCATAGTGTTGGTAAGGGCAGAATCCACACTTACGGTGTATATCATAGTGTGATAAGCTCAAATATGATTGTGCAATTGACATTTGGTACCATGTGACTTAACTTAATTGGTGGCTGAAGTCTAGACTACTCCCCACCCCAGGCAGTAGTTAGAGAGTCATACTGATGGCCTGTCCACGCAGCACCTAAACTGATGCGCATTGGGTCGTAGGGAATTTCCCCCCTTTCTAGTCAATGCAAGTCGTTGCGTCCACACTAGCACCAAAATAAACCGTACGAAGCAAAAATAATCAGCCTACCAAAGTCAGTCAAAATCATTTACTGTAGCTGTAGTTGAGATGGAATTTGTATTTGCGTCCCTTTCTTGCTGATCAGATGCCAAAGAAACATTTTCTGCTGAGAAAAAAAGAGGAGAGAGCTGAGGGAAAGGCAGAATCAACGAAGGAGCACAAACTTCAGAAGTCCAGATGCAGGATGCCTGATGAAGACTATCTAGTCGAAACATCGAGGAATACTATTTCAAGTTGATTATTGAGAAGGTTATTGTAATAGCAACAGTTCTGAAGCTATGAAGTTAGTCTAGATATCTGCTCTAGCTAGCCAGTTTGGCAGATAATATATAGCTAGCTCCAAAGTTCCCAACTCCAAAGTTCCCAACTGCAGCACCACCAAGACGTAAGTGAATGAAATTATTTTCAACGCACACTCACGTAGTTGTTCACACTCACTCACGTAGTTGTTTGAATGCTTTAATTTGATGTTCTGATTCGCATGAGACCACCTATCAAGGTGGACCAGAATAATGCGCATTATTTTAATTCAAATTCAGTGTGGACGCGACCAATGTGTATTAATGCATATTGACTTGTGGAGTGGGGACAGGCACTGAGACTATACAGTGAGTAGCAACAAAGGAGCTTACAGCACTTGGTAGCAGGGAGGCAGAATCTTAAAAAAATATAACATTTTTCACGAGGTCAGCATTATACAGAGCCTGCCTGTAACTATTTCTGTAGCTACTAACTCAACTATTAATAATTTTCATGGACATCAGCTGATCAGTGTGTATATGCTTCCAGGGGCGGATCTAGGAATTCTTGGTGGGGGGTCTTTTATTAAAATTTAAATATTAGAAATATAGATATATTATATCAAATACAGCATATATATACAAACTGTAGAGAGAAAAATGTTTAAGACATTGAATAAACGAACAACAAATCCAAGTTATTATGATTGGTTATCACAATGATATAATAAAAATTGTGAATCTGAATCATGAAGTCCAAGGGTCAATAATTGAAGGGAAAAAAGGGGAAAAAAGAACTGGAAGAGAAATGCTATTGGGCACTTCCGGTGTGACGTACGTACAATTCAGACAACAAATTGAGCTGTAGCTACATGTAGTTTCAGAAATGGTAAATCTGTATACAGTGCATATTCACAGCAAAGGCTTAACGTCAAATTATTTTCACTTTCATAGTACAGAGGAGGGGTTAGGCCTCGTTAAAGGGGTGTGACGGATGTATGCAGAAAAATGGGAAATCATAGAGTAGGAATGTTTAAAGCTGTGAAGTTACTAGGGATATTGTTCTTGTTTTTATAAATGTTCATACTAAGGCATAGAAGTAATGTTTAATACCCAAAGCCTAAACTGTTGAATATTGTATAATCAAATTAATCCTCATTAAACTTTGTGATGGACGAACACAAAACCTGTGACGGACGTATATACATGTGTGATTAAGGATAGTATTAATGAATTCTGAGCATTGCTAGGCACTATTAGACAAAGCAAGTACTTGTTACTTGTATATAAGCATAACATAAACAGATGCTAAATTTCTTCAAACGCAAACTGTCCTCGATTGCCTGCAACACTTGGTGGGTTAATGATGCGTACAATTTTGTTTCTTGAGTAGAAGATTTTGTCTTCAGGTCTCGGCCACTTCCAAGCATTTGCACTTCTATGATTGACGTTTACTTCAACATCAGAATCCTCTATACAGGTCACCTTCCCTGGAAACTCTTCACCATCATACTCCATAACAACCCACAATCCAATTGTCAAGTTCAATGCTGGTAGCTGAGGCTGGGCATTGTCTTCGATTGGACAATCCTGTTCAATTGTTGAATTGGTCGGAGGAGTGATATCACTGGTGTTGCAGATTCGACAAACTCGGAAACATTTCTCTATCTTGTTGGAAGTATCGGCTACTTTGACTTTATCCGCACCAGAAGCTTGAATACAATGAACTTTGTGTGTTTGGGGGACTGCCATCACTCCTTCCCATTTGGCATCCAGAAATGCAGATTGTTGATCAATCTCACTCTTGGCAACAAATTCAACTTGAATATTTGGGCAAAGCTGTTTGGCGAGTGCTGAATACTCTTGCGGAGTGGTGATATGACTTCTCTCTGACCGAATGTGTCTCCAAACTGCCCTTTTCACTGTCCCTCCAATCCCGTCTACGACACCTTTTCCATGAGATGTGGCAAAAAAAATTCCATCTGATAGAGATGTCATGGTCTTGCTCCCAGTAGTGGAGATTTGAAAAGAGGAACCTCTGCCTAAACTGAGAAGTTGGACCATCGCTGAAAACATTGACGGTTTCTATGCTTGGGAATTTCGCTCGGAGACGTCGGAAAATATACTGTGACATGAAAACGAAAATGCTGTATTTCGTGTGGTCGAGGTCATCTGAAATTACTACTGAAATTGGTGGCATTGTTGATCCAAGTGTGACTGGTGAAGATGGTTGCCTGAGCGTGGTGCCAGTGGGCTGCTTGTACATATTTCTGTCGCATTTTCAGAGAAATCGACTTGCAAAACAATGGATTTACCATCACAGGAGTTCTTCAAGGAGTCAAACGAAGCTGCTTGCTCTCTCTTCACAAAGGTATGGAGTAGGAAGGTACTCAGCTGTTTCTTCAGCTCATTAAGAACTGCATCCACTGTATCAGTCATGTCTACCTTCTCAATTCGGCTATCCGTAGACTTCCACTGGTAAGTACTGCAAGGTCTCTGAGGTGCAAACTCATCAATCAGATCCACACAGGTTGAGCATTCTCGTGTCATGCACTTCTTGGAAGTGGCGTCACAGGTCACTTGCTCAATGAAGGATGAAACAGGAACACACCTCCCAAGGTCTTGCACTCCCCAGCTGTTCTAGTCAAGTCTAGCAAAACATTGCTGCATCTAACTTCCCCACTCCCCAGCTTCCCTACTAGTGTTTACAGCAGGGATGTAGATTCATATTCACCAGTTCTTCCCTAAAAGGGATGCCTGTAGCACATAGAAAGGAACCTAGTGAACTATGTACTTCTTAACAGATCTTGTAACTTCCTCAATGCCAGCTGCTAAATTAGTTTTACTTGCAGGCTAGTGTATGTATTTGGGGAATGACTATCAGTTTGTAGCTATAACTCAAGCAGCAGCTTTGTTTCTTTACCAGCCTACCTTCCTGGCTACAGGCTCAGGCAGCTTTGTTTCTTTACCATCCTATCTTCCTGGCCACAGGCTCAGGCAGCTTTGTTTCTTTACCAGCCTACCTTCCTGGCTACAGGCTCAGGCAGCTTTGTTTCTTTACCAGCCTATCTTCCTGCCACAGGCTCAGGCAGCTTTGTTTCTTTACCAGCCTACCTTCCTGGCCACAGGCTCAGGCAGCTTTGTTTCTTTACCAGCCTACTTTCCTGGCTACAGGCTCAGGCAGCTTTGTTTCTTTACCAGCCTACCTTCCTGGCTACAGGCTCAGGCAGCTTTGTTTCTTTATCAGCCTAACCTCTAACCATAGTCATTGTCCATGGTCCAAGCCTAATCCTAGTCATGGTCCAAGCCCTAACCTGTACAAGTCATTGTCCAAGCACTAACCCTAATCAATGTCCAACCCCTAAACCTACCCTTTGTCAAAGACCTAAGCCTGGTCAATGTCCACCCCCTAACCCTAGCCTTTGTCCTAGCCCTAACCCTGGTCAATGTCCAGCCCCTAACCCTAGCCTTTGTCCAAGCCCTAACCCTTGCCTTTGCCCAAGCCCTAACCCTGGTCAATGTCCAACCCCTAACCCTAGCCTTTGTCCAAGCGCTAACCCTGGTCAATGTCCAACCCCTAACCCTAGCCTTTCTCCAAGCCCAACCCTGGTCAATGTCCAACCCCTAAACCTAGCCTTTGTCCAACCCTAACCCTAGTCATGGTCCAAGCACTAAACCTATCCTTTGTCCAAGCTCTAATCTTGTCAGCTTTATAATGGTGACAATCAATCTAGTCAGTTTAGAATGTTCTAGAAAATGTAAGGTAGCAAACTATAAATAGAAGATTGAATTAGTGCTGTAGCCATTCTAACTTTTCTGAAGATCGAATTGTCAATGGCAAAAAGACAAACAAAGAAAAGGGCAAAGATTAAGGCTGTACAATATACAATAACAAATTCCACATCTTTTAACAATGTCTAGATGGGAATTTGTTAAGCTGTGACGTACGTACAAGAACCTTGTACGTCCGTCACAGGTTTTTCCGTAAGTCATGGGTGTGTGGTCTTTCCATTAAGGGTGGAAGTTATGCCTAATAGAAAACTAAAAGAGAATAGTTAATACTTTAATATCACTGAAATAATTAATAAAGATGCACATATTTGTGACGTACGTACGGCATCAATTATATCCCGAAACTACAAACCGTAAAATATTATTTAGTGGGTGTAACCAAAAAAATCCATTGAATCTACTTAAAAATTATAAAAATGAGATCCAAATACACTTAAGGGGGTCGGATGGGCAAAAAAAGTATTTGAATGAAAAATAATTTTTTTCCCAGTTATATTATTGTCATAGCATTGGAATACTTTTTGCAGTGCTGAAATGCTCCTATTTTGCACACACACACCAATACAGCGAGTTATCGGGGATCCCTTCCTGATTTTAATTGGGGTTATTTTAATTTTTACCTCATAATTTGTTGTGATTACCTCCAACTTTGGAGCTCCATATTTTCTATATGCTTTATTGTATGAACTTGCTAAATAGCTTAAAAGATAGATCTCTCTGTCTGCTCTTATGTGATATTAAATATATTATCATAGGTATTCGTATGCTAAAGTTATATACAATTAAACATCAGGCCTAAAAAACTATGGGTTAGGTGGCTAGGTAAGGGTATTTCCAGAGTGGTTAGACTTGAAGTGCTATAAATTGAACCGAGGTTAGCTAAACCTGTACTCTTCAATTAGAGTGGGCTCATTAAGCTGCTAATGACCTGCCATGGCATGCTTTAGAAAAATTATTTATTTTTTACCCCTTACCATATATAAATTGTAAGGCCACTACAAACCTAAAGAGAAGGCGAGTTATTCATGTTACAAGGGTGTTCATGTTACAAGGGTGTAGTTAAAGGATTGGGGGGGGGGGGCTAACCACCTTCCCCTCAGAATTAATAAGCTGTTACTGAGTCAGTGCAATGAGGCTAGTATTGTTAGCAAGTCTCAGATGAAAAGACCATTGGTGGAGTAGGACGCTTGACAGACACCCTGATTAATCCTCTCCAAAACTACATGGAGATGCAACCAGGAAGAGTGTTGGGGATCTGGATAGAATGATCAAGTCTGTTCAAGCGACCCTACTCCACTTGAATTCCACTGACGAGAGACGCCGTCACCACCTTTGCTCAACTGGAGAGGCCTCTTGGTGCAAATACCAAGTGGCTCAGGCACTGCATGAAGACTATCATCACAAGCACACACCCATTCCAGAAGCCATTGTTAAGCTTTTGAAACCGATTTATGCCCGCCTGGGAAGTAGGGCACTTCTTGAGATGTTGCTAGGATGAAGAAGGCAAGATACAGGGCAACGGAGCAAACCAAAACTTTGAGGAGAAGGGCCAGATGGGCGAGGAAAGGGTTTGAGGATCAGCAGCAGAGGAGTGGGAGTGTTATGTATGCTGCTGGTGCTTTGACACTGCTACCCCATGCCCTAGCAATCAGCCAGGACCTAGCAACCAGTCAGGACCTAGCAGGGGAACTGGCAAGCGACCCATGAATCGCGAGCCAGGATTGGAAGAGGAGAAAAAAACAGTTTAGTTACTCTTGTATGTGTTGTGTTCTGGTATATAGTGCCATAGTTTGTTGGTATGTGTCATTTTGGATGATTTTTGTCGGTATATTCCTCCCTTTTCAAACGTTTAGTTCAATGATTGAACTGCCTTTCTTATAATGCCTATTTTTTGGCCTTAGGACGGATCTTCTTGCTTTATACTTACTTGGAGTAAAGAGGAAATATTATATATATTCTGGTTCCTCTCAATGAGATCTACGTAATGACATTTTTAGTTTTTCATTTTAAGCAAGTATATTTGAATTGGCTTTAGAATAGTACAGAAAATATTTTTCATGACTAAAAAAATCATTAAAAATCATCCAACACATCTTTTCACATGTAGTTGCATTCTTTGTACTTGCTAATTTCCTTGTATATAGTACCTAAAGTAAACACTACTCCAAATATGGCTGTCCTGGTCAAACCACAAAAGGTCACTTAAGTCTGGATCAGTTGGAGCTGGGTGGATGTCACAGTACCAGAAGGTAGTTCAGTGTATAGGTACACATCATACAAAATTTCAAACAAAAATTCCAAACAAGAGAGGAGTTATATATTTTTTGTTTTTTTTGTTTTTTTGCCCATCCGACCCCCTTAATTCACTTAATTTGGAGCAAAACTCAATTCTCAACTGTAGGAGGTGTCTGATCTAAAACAGAACAAAGCTTCTGTCATAATCTGTTACTATGGCAATTACATAAAAACGAGCATATCTCGTTACCCGTTTGTCATATTGGATTAAATTTTTTGCAAACTTCATTTATTTAGCTTCAAAATGGTGTATTAGAGCATACTCAAAACCCATTTGAAATTTTGATCACTTGGTTGTGACTGGAATAGTACATGCGATGCGCAGCAGTACGTAAAGGTTAGGAAAGTAATCCTTGTCACACTCTTTCAGAGCTGATTGAAGGGTGGATGGCCGCTTGTCCAGAGCTGATTGAAGGGTGGATGGCCGCTTGTCAGCATCTTGACTCTGCCACATTGCCCTCCACCTCCACACCTCAGTAGACACAAGTGCAGTACTTGGCAAGTCATCATTATATAAAGAAATCAAGTCCTCTAAAGATATATCATCCCAAGTAGTGATTATAGAAGGTATAAGATTAAATTGGCTGCTACTGTTTGAGTCTTACCAAACCTATCATTCATTTGTTGAACTAAGTGGTCCAATAAAGCAGTTCTTCGATAGTATTCTTCCACAGAACTGTACTCCACATTATTTCTATAAATTTGTCGAGCAGATACACGTGGGACTTCAGGAACCACACTAACATCATAAGCTATATAGTTTCAGCTTGTACATACCATGAATGTAACATTTCCTCACTTTGACGAACTACACAAAGTTCATTCAGTACGTCTTTAACATCCATATAAGCTTTAACTATATCACTACTTTTCTTTTGTAATTTTATACTTATAGGTTTTATAATAGACATAGAATTCATTGTTGCTATGAAAGATATTATAAAAGGAAAGGAAAGGTACATCTTGAGTAAGCCATTGGCTGCCACAATTGTTTCCATATCCCAGTTCATATCTCCATATGTAGGATCACGTTCTGTAATTGCTTCCATTGCAGTTACAAGGAATTGATACAAATTTTCATAAGCGTCGTGCCGATAAATCCATCTTGTTCTACAAATATCCTTAACTTTAACAACACTAGTTTCCTTATCAATTACTTTCTCAAGAAATAGCTGCCGTTTAGCACTATAATGGAAGAAATATGCTGTCTCAGTAACAGTAGAATTCATATTACGAATAGGAGGTAAACTACAAGCTTCTACAAGGTTCAACAATACACAAATTAAGCATGTGACTATTACAGTGGATATATGTGGCTTTAGATTTTCTGCCAAGAGACGACCCCGCACACCCCTTGCACTAGACATATTGCTAGCACCATCATAGCCTTGCCTCCTACAATCTTCAAAGTCTAAGTCAAACTTATTCAGTGCTTCTTTTATTGCAAGAGCCAAAACCTCTCCAGTGATCCTTTCTGTACTTATGAATTCTTCTTTTATATTACAACAAATCTTAACACTACTGACACCTGCTCTTTACTGGATAATCAACGACTTCATCACTAAGAATAGATTAGCTTGTTTAATTTCCTGTATTATACTATCTCTAATATAGTCACCTATGCATTCAACGAGTTAATTTTGGGTAGTTTTGCTAGTATAAGTTGCATTTTTTAAAGCATCTTTCAAATGCTTGACTAATGCAACATTTCCTGACCGCACAGTCTTCAAGAAGTGCTAAAAATTCCCTCTGTTGACCTCAGAATCAGCCATGCTATCATCTCTATGACCTCGAATAGCTATACATTGCTTGCCACAAGGAAGTATTGCATCCGCCATACATCTTGTTATGTACCTATTTGTTGCTATGTTACTCTCATCTATATGCAGCAAATGATTCTTAATAGAAGACTCTGGACACACATGGGAAGACTTTAAAGCATCTGCCCGAGCTAAAGTCAGCTGATGGTATATACTGCATACAGTTGTGACTGGCAAACTTTTTAGTTTTCCTAGACCATGCATTAAATCCATTACATACTTGTAAAGTGACCCAAACCCTTTGTAGCAAAGAGAACACATGGCAAACAAAATATTCCATCTTCTACTTTACTATAAACAAACCAAGGGTTTTCAGCCAAGTATTTATGTTGACAAGACCTATTACAGCCATCTAAATAACTACTTGGAAATGTAAATGAACTATCAGGCTTAATATGATTAACTAAAAGCGAATACTTGCACTCTGGAGTCAAATTCAGGATATCTGTTTGGGACATTGAGCGCATAAGCAAGCCAATATCGTTACACTTCTCAAAATCAATTGAAGCACTTGACGAAGAAGCAGCAGAAAAAGTGGACAAGGAAGTGCAGGGCAGATGAGACGTGGAATGAGAGGGCAGGACCAAAAGCAGAACATAAAGGCGGTAATAGCAGGTAATAGCAGGTAATAGCAGGCTCAGGGGGAGACACAGACACAGAGCCTGATGGCTGGGTGGGAGACACACACAGAGAGGGCTGGGTGGGAGACACAGATAGAGAGTTCTCTGTGACAGACACACAATGGACTGAAGCAGGAGACCCAGGAAGAGTGACAGGTACCACAGCTGGAGATGGAAAAGTGGTGTTCTTGTTGGCAAAAATGTGGACATTTCTATGTAAATTGACTCTACTAGCTATCAGTAGTGGCTGACTGCAAGTACTATAGCTAGCTAGTACTAGTACAA